>CM036944.2:102697-263250 GCA_020352615.2 Yoshiicerus persimilis | reverse complement strand
CAGAAGCCATTAGGCCCGGTGGAAGTGGCAGAACTCCGAAAAGTTCATGGGTACAATGTGATTGGAACTGGGAAGAGGAAGCCGTGGTACAGAATATTGCTTACTGCTATATTCCATCCTTTCAATGTTCTTCTGGGGATCCTAGCCCTTGCGGCTGGAGTCTCAGGCAAAGTCAAATTGAAAATGAAGGATTATGAAGGAGCATCAGATGACGAAAAAACAATGTTTTTCATGATATTGATGGTGACCCTATCTTCCCTCATTCGTTTCCAACAAGAGTGGAAGTCTTACAGGGAGGCCCTCAGTCTCCTTACGCTTGTATCTAAAAACGTGAAGGTGATTCGTTACAGTAACTCTGACCTCCATAATCCCCATTTTGAGGAAATGTATATTCCTACCGAAGCATTGCTTCCAGGGGACTGGTTGATGTTGGAACCTGGAAATTTAGTTCCAGCAGACATCCTTATTATTGAATCTAAAGATCTCTACATTTCTCAAGCATCACTGACAGGGGAAGCAATTCCTGTTGAAAAATACGCTGTCCACAGGGAATCTGGCGACCAAGAAGTAGTGATAGATATTCCAAATGAATTGGCTTCAACGGATAAAAATTTGAAAAAGGATAAATTCAGAAAATTCTTTAGGAATATAGTTGGGCTACCAACGAACCTGAAAACCGAGAAAGAAAGTAAGGAAACTCTGTTGAAAATGAAGGAAGATTTGGATAGACCCGACATGTGCTACATGGGAACTTCTGTTGTCACAGGCACAGTCACTGCAATTGTGCAAGCAACTGGCTCCCGCACTTACTTCGGAATTATGGCTAAAAAACTTGCAAGGGCTGGACCGCAGAATGCATTTCAGCTGGGAGTTCGCAGAATTTCATGGATTTTCTTCTTGACCACGGCTTGCCTAGTCCCACCTGTTCTCCTGCTCCAGGGATTCTTTAATGAAGATGGCTGGTCAGCAGCTTTTCTCTTTGCTCTCTCAGTTGCCGTTGGACTTACACCTGAAATGCTTCCTGTGGTTGTGAACACAACACTCGCTAAAGGCGCTTATCAATTGGCTGTCCGAAAATGTGTTGTGAAGTCCCTGGATGCTGTCGTAAACCTCGGAGGAATGAATATTCTCTGCACAGATAAAACGGGAACGTTGACTCAAAGTGTTGTTACACTGCACAAACACATTGATTCTGAAGGGAGGAAATCAGAGGTCACATTGCATCTTGCGTACCTTAACGCTTATTTTCAATCAGTGCAAAAGAATCCGATGGATACGGCAGTCCTCCTCTACTACGACACTTTTAATTTCCAGGGTTCTAAAACCGTTCTCAACTACGACTTCGATTTTTCTGGAATTACGAAAGTTGATGAACTGGCTTTTGATTTTAACCGGAGAAGAACGTCTGTGATTTTAAAACAGGAGGGAAAAGACCCGATGTTTTTAATTTGCAAAGGTGCAACTGATGAAATGCTGAGTGTTTGCACAAAAATACTTGATCCGAATTCAACCATTGAAAATAAAATCCCCCCTCCAGACAGTTCTGTTATCGAAATGAATGAAGCAATTAGGACCAATTTAAGAAAAATGGCCGAAGAACTAAGCCAAGACGGACTGCGCCTATTGGCCGTCGCCTACAGAAAACTAAATACTTCGTCAACTGATCGTTTCGATGTCTCTTACGAATGTGATTTAATTTTCGTGGGATATCTTGCTTTTATCGACCCCCCAAAAGAGTCGACCAAAAGTGTCATCAAAAGATTGTTGCTGAATAATATCAAAATAAAAGTGCTAACTGGAGATTCTTCCGTCGTCTGCAAAAAGGTTTGTCAAGTAATCGGCCTTCCAGTGCAGAGTATTGTCACATCAGTTGATCTGGAAGGTTTAGACGACAGACAAATGTCCGAACTGGCCGAAAGGGGTACAATATTCTCAAAGCTGACTCCGATCCAGAAGGCAGATGTTGTACGTGCTCTGAGAAGGAACGGTCACATTGTGGGCTTTCTAGGAGATGGAATAAATGACTCCCCAGCACTTATGGTACTGTAGCAATTATCATTTCAAATATTATAATAATTTTTATGTTATTTGTTGCATTCAAAATGAATAATTTTAGGATGCGGACGTTGGTATTTCTGTTGACAGTGGAGCCGATGTCGCCAAAGAGTCAGCGGACATAATTCTACTAGAGAAAAGTCTGGGTGTTGTGGGAGACGGTGTTATTATTGGACGCTCTACTTTTGGAAACAGCCTAAAATACATCGTTATGGCTGTTTCATCAAATTTTGGAAATGTCTTCAGTATTTTAGTTGCTTCCGCATGGCTGCCTTTTGAGCCGATGCTTCCCATTCACCTTCTCACCCAAAACCTTCTCTACGATATTTCCCAATTAGCTATTCCATGGGATCACATGGACCCGGAATTTCTGGCCGTCCCTCATCGATGGTCCATGAAGAGTGTTCTCCGATTCATGGTATTTATTGGACCATGGTCCAGTGTCTTCGACATCACAACTTTCATTTACATGTATTTCTACTATGGAATTAAACAAAAAAAGGATAACGTCACTTTGTTCCAAACCACGTGGTTCACTGTCGGTTTGTTGACGCAGACGCTCATCGTCCACATGATCAGAACTCCTAAAATTCCATTTATTCAGTCAAGAGCTTCGCTTCCGTTTATGTGTATGACGGTTACCATCATGTCAATTGGACTTGCCGTTCCCTACATTCCTAGACTTCGGGAGTGGCTTCGGATGACTGAACTGCGCCCCATGGTCTATCCATACGTTGCTGCCGCCCTCCTCTCTTACGCCATTGTTGCTCAGCTTGCCAAAGTTATTTACATTAAGATTTTCAAGCAATGGTTCTAGCTTACATTAACAATTAAGCAAGCACATAAATAATCCACGAATATTTACTTTTTATCTTGATTACTTCCGAAGCAATTGCATAACATATAAACGATGGTAAAATTTTATGAAGAGTTGAAATAAATCGTTTTATAAATGAAAAAAATATTTTTCAATTTACCTCTATTTCTTTGATTTAAAAAGGATTTCATAGACCCTCCACCCTCGTGAAATATATCAAAGTTCAGCATTATTTACAATTGAAAAGGTTTACGGTTGTGGAGAAAATAATACTCCGAATGTTTTACACGATTTATCCCCCAAAAAGGAAGTACTACACTTTTCATTTTGCAAATGTAAAAATAGTAAAATAATTGAGTAATGGAGTTAACAGTTCGATTTATTTTTCAGAGTCATTTGGACCATTGCTTGCATGCTCACTGCAATGCTGAAATTGTAACAAAAACATTGAAAACAAGCAAGGTGCAGTTGATTACGTGACGTGGACCTTCCCGTACAGAAGAATGACCCAAAGCCCGATTTACTGTAACACTGTAACCTGCAAGGAGTGACCAATTGTCACTTGCACGGTACCATTGTTTGAGATAATCTAATTTGAAACATTTTTGGACATCAAATGCATTTCTGTGGAAGGAAATATGAACACAAGTCCACTGAATTTGGGAATGATTGCGATGTACGGTGTACTACTATATTAACTACACAACTATTTAGTAAGAAGTTACGGATGCAAACTTATTTTTAAATATGTACCATGTAAATATGTCGCAGTTCGTATGTTAATTCTTTGTGCATTTATATTTTAGAACTGTTCAGCATGTCATGGACAGCGAAAACCAAATTGATAGGACTTTAGATCGAGTATTCTTCCATCAGATTCTGCAAGCTCTCGCTACACGTCTCCCCAAAATGCTTCATTAACACAAGCTCAAGTCTTTACAGATCCGAATGTCAAAGCAAACATTTTGCTTCAATTCAAACCATTTATGCAGAATTCAACTCAGTGCTGAAATGCAACAAGATACAGAATTTGTTCTTGCAAAGGTAACAATTTTATTTGCTTTTTAATTAGTTTAGTATGGTTTTTTCCAATTTTTTAGGCTATTCGCCAAGCTTATTCCAATGGATGGCTTTCCCCTGCCGTAGCAGCTATGGAGTAGGCTCGGATGATTACTCAAGCTATGTGGGCCAAAGATTTGAAGCAAATTCCCCATTTCAGTGCAGATTAATATTATCGAGAAATGCGTCGACAAGGTAAACAGATACCAAGTTTTTTACAAAGAATAGATATTACTAAAATTGTAGAAACTGGAAGTAAGAATCCAGGGAATTCAGGATCGAATGAGTGTCTTGAGTGACTTGGCTACTCTCAAATGAGTGACGTGCCCAGATTCTGTAATCGCTATCCATATCCATACATAGAACTTATTTATGAGAAAACAAGGATGGTATAAAATCTGGAAGCAGTGTCAATATCACAGTTAAGTTAGAAAGAGATGAATTGGCTGGTAATTGCTCCTTACTACCCACAGCTAAAACTGCAATTGTAAAATCAAATCATAATTAACTACGACGGCAATTTTCAATATTATCAGTCAAATGAAAATCGTCATTTTTCCGCATCTTTACTCATTTTACCATAACAGTATTCTTTTTACACTAGTTAAATTGCTTTTCCCTTATATTTCATTAGTTTTTATACATTTTTATTACAAATTGTACAATACTTTGGCAAAAATATTACAAATGTATTAATTCAAAATTGTACAATACTTTGGCAAAAATTAGTAATTTTAGGGGCAAAATAATATCATGGTAAGGTAAAATGATTATAGTTGTGGAAAAATGACAACAATTTTCATGGAAAATCGACTTTTTTATAAGTAGAGTTAAATACCAAGTCAATAGGCAAGATTTTCTTATGATAATTTGTGTTTTTAGAAAGGGGAAGAAGGTTAGTAGATTTTTATCGGGGATCCGAAGAATAATAATTCTCTCCTTTCCATTAGAAGATTCACTTTGCAAAAAGACCAAAGTCAAACTGAATTTTGTTGCCCCAAGCCCAGGCAAATGAAAATAATTTTTTAAACAACTTTTTAAGTGTAAAACATTTAAAGCAGTTAAATATTTTTTCTTTGTTTGTGCAGGAGAGCACACTTGTACAAGTTTACTGTTGTTGTCAGAAGTGGCTGTCAGAACCACAAGAATGATTCTTCTGATTAATATTAAAAGAAGTTTTTACCACTTTCTTTTTACAGTGTATGGTATTGTATTTACTTATTAAATAATTTATCCAATAAAATCTAATATTTAATTATGGATTCACGATTTACTGGAATTTGCATTTATATGTTTTTATGAAAATAGCAAAGAAAATAAAAATAAAATTTTTGTAAATTGCTTATCCGAATAGCGGATTCAGCAACAATATTGCTTTATTTATTGCTTATGCTTTTTGTTTTACCAGATTTGGTTTGGCGAATAAATGCTTAAGGATTATTTCAAAGTAAAAGTAGTAACGTAAAATTAACGCAACAATGAAGAGTATTATAATATGTAGTTTAAGTATTTCATTTTACATTTACAGTTAATGTTTGTATGGGCAGACTTTTTCATTTAACGGTCCGAGTTCGTATCCCTGAATCAGTAAACCGTGCAAGCATCTTAGAACATGAAAAATAAACAAGAAATGTAGAGAAGGTTAGGCTTTGACATCCTTGAACTGTTCTGGGTTGAATGTGGACAGTCCAGAGTTGATCAAAGATGTTTGGTATGTCAAAGGTACTTTGTGCAACTTTCCCTCAACGGTCTTTGGGATTTCTTCGGTGTAGTAAATATCCTGTTCAACAATAATAATTAATTAATTCTTCGACAACAATATTTAGACGCGGTAACAAGGAACTGTTACAATATTTTTACCTTGTGAAGCAAAGGGTTGTACAAATTCAATTTATCTTCAAGAGGAAGAAATTCCTTTTGCTCCTGAGGGAGGGTGTGGTAATGTTCGCGGGTGTTGTAAGTTTGAGGAAGGGCGAATCTCTCTCCCTCAAAGTTCTTGTTGAAAATATCTTTGCCATAACGGGCGTACAATGCAGCAACGACTGGATTGTAGATTTCTTGTTCGTCAATGTTCTTGGGGAGGCTGGCAGGGTTGCGGCGGATTCTGTATTCGTCTTCAATTGTAAGGGGAAGGTGGATGGTCTTAAGGTCTTCTGTGTTGACTTTCTTGTTCTTGTTCAAGAAATTGTGTTTCTTAAGGAGGGCTTCCTTCTTAATTTCTCCCTCAAGGATGGTATCGACTACTTCTTTGTCCTTCTTAGGGGCAACGAGTTCACGAGCTGGTTCTGGAACTTTGACAACTTTTTCGTCAACAATCTGCAATTAATTAAGAAAAATAAAATATCATCCTGATTATATATAGAAATAAAATATTTGAAAGTAATAATTAACAAAAAACAACCTTGACATCGCCGGTGGTGATTTTCTCTTCCCCTGTGGTGGGGTCGACAATTTTACCAACAGTTTGTTCCTCAACATGAGTTCCTGGCAAGGTTTTAACGTCGGTCTTGACAACGCCAGTAACTTCTCCTTGCTTGTTCAAGAAAAGAGTACGGTAGATTTTGTCTAGCAAAACATTGTAGTGGGCATTATTCAAATCGTAATTTTCCCGTCCATAGATTTGAGAAGTAGTTGTGGGGTAGGCAGGTGCGTAAGGGAGGAAAGATTCTCTTTGTTGGATACGACGGAGAACATCGAGATCAACATTGTCACGAACGACACTAGGACGGACGTATTGTCCATTATAAATATCAGAGTTTAATCCATGGAGTCCAGCATCATAGATTCCAGTGGTTGTAATCTCTGGTTGTTGTTGTTGTTGATGATGGTAGAGCTGCTGGGAGAAAACTTGGAGTTGAGGATAGATGTACTTGTAGAATAAAACTGGGTTTCTGAAGTACTGCTTGAATCCAGGGGTGGTCCACAATTGTTGGAAAAGAGGAGAGGCAATGTATCTCTGGAAGGTAGTTTGTTGGATCCATTGGTTGAACAAAGGAATGTTCAAGTATTCGCGGAATAATTCAGTGTTGTACAATTCTTGAAGGGAAAGAACGGTCACATGCTCTTTGTTCAACTGACGCTCGTTTTCCAATTCCCGGATCGCGGACTCGTAGGGCAACTCACGGTAGAGCTTTCCCCCGATTCCCTCTTCTTGTCCAGTAAATCGGCGAGTTGGGATCAAGTGAGGCTGAAAATTCTTCAACTTCAGTTCCTGAGCGCCAACCACGGCGACCAGTAGAGCAACAGCAATCTGATTTTCCCACAATATATTCAATCGTTTATTAGGATCACTGTTCTTCAGATATGTTATACAAAAATTTACTTTTGCTGGTTAAAATATGAATTTGCTTTCCTTGCAGATAATAAAGTTTTTGCCTCATTAGACATACAACTTGTGGTATCAGCATAAAATAAGAAAACTGATATTTTTCACATAAAAAATATTTTTTAGTTCCTCAAACATGTAAAGTTACTTCATTTCTTGCTAAAATAATAAATTCTATTAAATAAAGACATTTTCATTTTTTTCGCAAAACGGGAAACATTTTTGAATTCTTAACATAATGAAATTTAACAGAATCTAATGTGTTTGAATGTGAATATGAATGTTTCAAGAAAATTGCAATTTCTCTTATAGGAATTAGCAATGTGCTTGTTTTTCCTGAAAAATAAGAAAACTGCATTGTCTCTTGTCTCTAGTTATAAATAATAAAACTATATGATCTCATGTAATATAGTAAGAAAAGAAAACCTTTATCTTGTTCAAAAAACGAAAACTGCATTTAATCCGTAAAAATAAGAATGGAGCAACTTACGAAAGCCTTCATGTTGAGCGAACAAGTTTGTTATCCGAATACGGCAACAGACTCCGAGGCCGACTGAAGGGCAAGGGAGTATTTATATACCTGTCCAATTTGTTTGGAGCATCTGGCAGAGAGAAGTGGAGAATTTGCCCCGTTTGACCGTAATGGACTGGTTTCATCTGGCTGGAACTTTTCCATTCTTTGTGCAGAAGAGCCTAATCAACTCACGTCGTAGAACAATCCCTGCTTGAGCAAACAGGCCTGTCATGTCCGCAGAAGAGTCCATATCTGCACATAACTTTTGAACAATGCATTTACAATTCCCCTGGAATCAAGGTTCGGAAAATGTTTATTGCAACCCTCAGCCCTCAAATCATCTAAATTGTTACACACGCAAGCCAGGCAAGTTTTGCAGTTTTACACGTGGTATTAAAATAAGCCTCATCTGATACATCGCAGTAGAACGTATTAGATTGTTTTTACCTGAGTTGTAGTATTTGTATTCGCACCTATAGAAAAAGCACACGTATAATAACATAAAGGTTAGGGCTGCAATTTATCTAACTGAAGGATAGGCCAGCCTGGAGCAGATATCTTAATAAACAAAAGTTACTAAAGAAATTCTATTGTAGTAACTGATAGTGGTCTGGTCTGTGATATATTATGTAGCTGGGCAAGATAATATTATAATGATGCCATGATGCTGAGGAAACATTATACTAAATAGGTACACAGATAAATTGTTACAGAAAAGGTAGTTGGGAAGCAGATGAGCAAGCCAAGCAGCTTTGAGTTGCTACATGCAAAAAAGTTAAAACCTAAAAGCAAAGGTGACCCTGAATTGACTTGACTGAAATTTAACTTCTCTCCATAAATTGGCAAAGTCTCGTTTAAGACAACACTCATGTTTTCTTCTCTAGCTAGAGCTACTTATTATAGTCAAATGGGGTTTTGTAAATTCTATGTTGAAGTTGAATTAACAAGTGTAGTACAAATTTTCATGATTTATGTTGCTACTCAGGATTAATCAATGAACATCCTGCTGATGAAATGCAGTCTATTCTTGGACAGGGTGGACTGTAATTATTACACACTTTTTGTTCACTTTTTCTTTGGTGCTTTATGTAATGATATAAAACACGCACTAAAGATTAATGTGCGTAGAGATTATACTCTGAACTCTGATTATCTGCATGAGAATCTTTATTGCAGATACCTTTATTCAAGGAAACTGAAACTATACATGGACATAATATAGGTAAGTTAAGAAGGACATAAAATGGCAATCCAGACAATCTTTTAATTCTGACTTTCCATAAATTCAGAAATATTTATCTGAAAATGTTGTAGTGTGTATACAAACCTCTGAAATTACTAAAATGTAATTTTGTCACTAATTTCTGCTTAATTTTAACACGCTATTCTAATCCTCGATTGGTTAAGCAGCTTGGGGCACACCATTAATTACATGCGAAAAGCTTTTATGTTAAGCTGTTTTATTGAAAAATTTCCTCTTTTTCTGATATTTAGTTCGAGGGCACGTAAGTGCCCTCCTGCCCCCTATAAATACTACAATGTTATCAGAGACAGTGAGACAGGATACCGTTTCCCCGTCACTTGTTACTATTCACTTTTCACTACACTTTTCGTTATTTTTCAGTTTTTAATTGTGATGGTAGCGCTCTACCATCACAATTAAGAAAATAAAAAGTGAAAAGCTAATATGGCAAGAGAAGAGTGATTTTCGCGGTCTTTTCATTAGCCAGCTACAACAAAGGTTCGGTCGCACTTACTAATGTGAAATGTGGTATTTTTACAACAGTTTTATTCGGTTGGCAAGCTTTGGAGTAAAAGGACATAGAATATTGCGCTACGAATGCAAAAAATCAAAAATCCTTAAAAACGCTACAAAGGTCTTTCTGCATTGTAAATCTTCAAATCAATGCAAAACATGATGTCGAACTAAGTAAGTACCAATTCTTAAAAGCTAATTAAAATTTTTTGGTAATAGTAATAATTGTACAGGCAGAAAATTCAAACCGATGAAAGAAATTCCAACGGACCGCTAATTAAGGTACTAAATTAGAGATATTAATTACGCTATTATTATTTCACTACGCTATGCGCTATTTTAAAGAAACCTAGTTGTGCTAAATGAGCGCATCATTATTTGGTTAGGTATAAATAAGCCTAAAGCTAGGGTGTGGTGGTTATTCCAATCTATTATAGTACTCCGAGTTCAAGCTGCATTAGTTTTTGCTTGCAATGATGCAGTGTATTGACTGAACCAATAAAAAATGGAATTCTTTCCCAATTTAGAATCGAATGTGAGCTAAGAGTGCAATCAACTCATCAATGGAATCTTCCCAAGTTGGTACTTCTTGTTTTCTGCTAATTATTTAACCCTGTGATGTTTTAATGACTATATTTCATGGATAAACGAAGATATTTTGTTTTTATTTTCTAAATCTGCACTACAGTATGTAAGGTATTTAGTGTGTACGCCAACGTGCGCACGAAATGGTTTTCATGCACCCACCTGCACAAAATGCACAAAATGCACGAAATGCATGAAATGCACATAATGCACGAATAGGGTACAGTACAGAGATATTGGTATATTTTTAATGGACGAGTGTAGACTATGCTATAAAATCTGTTTCTTAATTGATATTTCCGTGCATCTAAAACACTTCCGTATAAAATTTGAAACCACATCGCCATAATATATCCATTATCTGCCAATAGCTAATTACATTCGTTTATTTTCCAAAGTGTGGATATAATAACAAACTGCTATATTGTCATTTGTATGCTAAGCATAATATTCTCATCTCATAGTTTTCTATTTTATGAATTTAGGATTTACTGCTTTGGGTAAAATAGTTTACTAGTAAGAAATTGTTTGTTTGCAAAACAGGAAAGCAAAAAAAGAAGAGTGTAAAGGCATTCAAATTACACTTTGTGTGGTGTTCACCCAATTGTCAATATTTGTGCAATTTGCAAAGCAAAACGTTTGTATTTGTTGTGGATTCATTATGACTGATTGTAATTTGTAAAAATTTGCCAGAAAATTGTATTATTAAATAGTTTAGGAAGTGATAAATAATAATGTTTTAATTTCATGCATTTTGTGCATTTTGTGCACTGCACACGACCCTTTTTATGCATGCACTATGCATTTCATGCAGTGCACGTAATGCATGCATGCACTGCATGGGAGTACCCTTACTCCAATTTTAGACTTACTCAATCATTTACAAGAGTGTATGCATTGAAATATATATTATTATAAGATTTCTGTTTAGTATGTAACAATGAAGATCAAGTTGTGCTGCAAAAGTAATAACTGGAATGAGCGTAAAGAATACTTGGCTATGTGTACCTGAATGTTATCACAAATTCGCCTTACAGGGCACAAGAATAAAAGAGTGTAGTAATTCACTTCTACTTAAGATGCAGAGTGAAAAAACTGGTTTTGCTCGCCCTTGACATTACACTGGACTAGAATCATCTTCTTTTCTACACTTGTCTTTTTGCAAATAATTCTTTTGCAAGGATAAATAGCTTAGTACTAAATCTACGTGTTAGTTGTAAGAAACATAAATAAATGCCCAGAGCTTTTATCTCACTATTTCACCCCTAAAATTAGTTTTAATGGGTTGTTTAACTATTAGACGATGTAATTGTTAATATGATTGAGTATAGTAAAAACTGCATATTAGTACATTGCCATTTTATTGACATAATTTGTAAAATTGCTAAATTCTTCCTGATCAGCCCACACATTCAAAATAAGTATAATCAAGAATAGTATTATTGTTACTTACTATCTGTATAAAAGAATGAATTTTCACATTTGCACATAAAAGTTAAAAGTTACAGCATAGTTCTCAAATGCATAATGATATAAACTGAATGCTTTTTTCACTTAAAGTTATTTGTTATATATTAACTAGGGTAAGTGTTTAGAATTCTAAACGATTATATGTAAACTATTTTTGACCTTGAATACTTTAATAACAATTTTTATTAGGTACTACATTGTAATGCCAGTAATGCGTAAGTTATGGTTTACACTGCACTCTTCAAAGTTTTTATGGTCAAAAGGTCTTATGATTAATTAAAAGCAAACCTTACTGGAAAATGGACAATGGGAAAAGTAATGCTATTAAATGGACCCATCAAACTAGATTTTATGCTACCAATTATGCCTCCAATATTGTAATTAACCATTCATAATACTATTTAGCATAAAAGCTGGCACATGTTCAGAATGTAGTGTAAATTGTTCAAGATAGCTAATTTCGATTTCGGTTTTTCTTTTACAAACTAACTCAACACTTTTAAAAAGTACAATAAGTCTAATATAAATCATAAAACTGTTTCTTAAAATTAGCCCGTTGTGTTTGGAAATGATAAAACTATACCCGAATAAAACAATTCCTACAAACTGTTGTTTAGTCAAACATTTACTCTACTAATGGTATTTCAATAATTTTCCATTGTTTCTTTCATAGTTCATATTCTTCTTTCATTTCTAAATAAGCTCTGCGCTGTCTGCATGATGTAATGTAATGGCATTGCAAATCAAAATAATTTTTCGATGTTCCTTTTAAGGAATATGTCTGTGTGATGATTGAACCACGCTGGGTATGCTAATGTAAACAACGCAGGTTTAATGCAATGGATTTGTTATACATTATGTTAATGTACTACATACTTTTCTAAGTAAATATAATTAGAAATTTTGTAGTTATATTTAGACTTTAGATGCACCTATCCTTGTTTTGTG
This sequence comes from Yoshiicerus persimilis, assembly GCA_020352615.2. Lineage (NCBI taxonomy): Eukaryota > Metazoa > Arthropoda > Collembola > Entomobryomorpha > Tomoceridae > Yoshiicerus > Yoshiicerus persimilis. The sequence goes on along the minus strand of CM036944.2, from coordinate 250,721 downwards.
TGTATTTCAAAATAAAAATCGCCAGCGAATCTAAATCATAACTTCGTATAGGTAATAGGTACACTAAAAAGGAGTAAATGAATAGGTACCTGTCAATGAATACACAAAGTGTGATGTGGTGCCCACCCTTAAGATAATACTTGTGATTGTGTGATGTGAGATGATGGAATGATGGAAATGCAGGTGGGTCCTAAATATAGGTACTCCTACATACAAACATGTACAGTACATTATGTAAGTAAAGCCAAACCCATTTCTGCCCACAAAATAAAGTTCATTACCGAGATTTCTGTTTATTTATACGCGTCTCTCGTATTCATCTTCAAAATTTCATATGAGAAGAGACCACCTCAGAATTTTAACATCCCTGTATGGAAATATATAATAATATAATGCCTATTCGTTTAATATCTGATATCAAGCAAACGCAGTTATATTTGTATTTATACACTTGATTAATGGAGGTACATATATAGTAAATAGATAAGTTCTTAGTGAGGGAATCAAAGTGAAGCTGCACAATGGCTTAGCAAATAGTCCAACAAAGATAATGGAAGTGAATTCGAGTAAAAAAATGAAAGCCACCAGGCAGACAAAAGAAGACGATCTTATTATCTTGTTCAAATGACTTTTTTCTGATTTGCCAGCTTAATGCTATTGGAGATGGTGGTTATTGCATGTGTGTTAGCTTGCTGACTCCAATCTGATCCAGTCCTGGAGTTTCCTTCATTAAAAATGCATTATACAACATCGTCTACTTATACATATGCAAATGTAACGAAAAGTTATTATAAAATGCTTACTGATGCTCTGGTTCTTTAATAATGCAAGTTAAATAAACCTTGGGCAACACGGTGGAAATATGTAGCGGAGATAGAGATTGGTTGATCATATCGGTTGATCATTGGTTGATGATCGGTTGATGATCGGTTGATTATCGGTTAATGATCGGTTGACCATCGGTTGATTATCGGTTGATTATCGGTTAATCATTGCTTGATCATCGGTTGATCATTTCGGTTGTGAGATGTCCACCTCAAGATTTGTCTCAAACATTAGTGGGGTTTACTTTTGGTTCCGGTTCTGAGATACCCACCTCTAGGTTTGTGTCAAAAATTCAGCCATGCAATACATGGAACTACGGGCTCCATTGTTTTGGACTGTATTTCTGAAACCCATTGACCGATTGGACTGGACTTTATCTAGATGTAGATGTGTTCTAAGTTTGAATTCGTTATCTCAATGCGTTTTTGAGTTTCAGTGGATACAGACAGACAGAGCGTTTCCAAATGTAGCTCCGCTACGTAATAAACTACGCGAGCTCATCCTCAACTTTTCTCTGCACATTATACTATACTATAGGTGTATTACCAAAAACTCGACGGGCGCACCTTTTGCAAAAAATCTTTTGATTAGTCATTTGTTTTCGAAACTTGTCTTGTTGCAAATCCATTCCGTGATCAATATGTTCATACTTATATAAGTCCACAGTTACTAATGTAAACTTCTGTGGACAAGCATTAACATTCTGTCCTTCAAAATCACTCAAAATCTGTGATGCGTGGCATAGCGGAATTAACACTTGTAAGTTTTAATGATTATATTTGTAAAGGAATTTTTTCTGAAAAATTATTATCATAATAGACATACTAGTCATTAGTAATAATACTATTATCATTATGACTAATAAAAGTCAGTATTCTTTGAAGTTTGGACCATATGCCTGTCAACTTACAACTGAGAAATATTTCCTATGATCCAAAGGTGAGTTGCATTTTTAATGTTCAGTTCTCCCGCAAATGCTAAACTAATTTTAGATTACAAATTAATTTTCTTATGAAATCCTAAATACACGAATTAAAATGTGGTTATAAAATCCTCAAGTATTAATCACTTTTTGCAAAAATAAATTGAAAATGCGTTATATAAGTCTCATGCTCATCCGACAAGATAAACATACCGGACTTTTATTTTTATTATCTAAGAATGATAGCGTGTTGGGGAAATTGGAAAAATATTGGCAAAAAACGTTGTTTACTCTGGTATTCCATTTATTTTAAGTGTTTCATAATCCGAAGGATGAAAAATTGTTTCAAGAGTGATAAACTGGAGTACTTATCAATCAGAGTAGTGATGTTGGTTGGTGCCAAAGAATTGTTGCAGATTATTTGCATTTTGCCCTAGGAAAGAAAAATTAGCGTTCTGGATACGCAGTTGTGCAAGTACAAGACCAAGGTTTTGCTTTGCACACTTATACAAGTCGATAGAAATTGAAGATGATCATATTATTTCCATATAATTATATGACATCAGCCAAGCCAACATTTTTGTGGCATCGTTTATTAGCTGTAGGAAGGTACTGGAAGGTAAAGAAGCAGTATTTTATGAAGTTAGCATGTAGTGACTGTAAATACTATATAACTGACAATAAATAAGCCAATCCGAAGAGGAGTGAGTTTAGAAGTACCTCTAATCTTCAGACTTGTTTCTCATCTTCCAGTCCAGTTGAATGCTCACCTGGATTGGATTTAATCCATTGGAAGACACACAAACTGGAATGAACATTTACATTAGACTGACAACGAAGGCCGATCTATTGAATTCTACTTTACATTGCACACACACGTACCTCAACTGAGGCATTGTGATGTGAAGAGGAGTCGATGAGATAATAAACGAAATGTATAGCAATGGACCATGTAGAGGAGAGTCTTTAGATTTTCCTTTGTATTTCGAGAATGGTCGCTTTAAAATTAGATTTCCCTTTCAGTCTCAGTCTTCTTCTCCCATCCGATTCATCAATCTCATCTTTCTCTCACTGGATAACACAATTACAAACGTTTTCTCACAGTAATATACTTTAATTAACATACTACTATTCAATTGGACCTTTCATTCCGAGAAATAGACAATTACTTCCAAAATGATAGCCTTCGTTATATTATCGGTAAGATCTTTAAATATCATTGTTAATTAAACTCAAGTGAGTGTTAATTCTTAATTAAGTACTTTAGTTTTATTGCATGACTTTTACTGCCATCTTCTGCCCTTTAACAATTATTGTCATCTTTAATGTTCTTTGTTAAATTAACACCCTTTTTTGTATGAATCGATGTCACGAAAGACATTAGGAATATTTCGTACACCTTTCTATCTGTACTTCTGCAATGTGATAATTTTCAATGCTTGTTTACACAGTTATAATACCACACTGAACGTTGTACATTTAAGAGGGTGTACCAGCTTGTCGCATTGATTCTAGTCGTAGTAAATGCTTACCATTTCTTAGTCAAAGATACTTTAATTCAATAATAATTGGCCATTAAGTATTAAGTAGATGCAGTTACTGCCCATTTTTAATGACAAGTTAAACAATACCACACATTTGTCAATTACGTGCCTGTTCCACAGACAAAAAATTTTCATTTCGGGGTAAACAGATTATCTGCAATTCAAAAGCCTGTATAAGAGCCAAGTTTGCCTGAATACTTAGTTCTGAGTAAACAACGTTAACAACTTTATCGTTATTACAAAGCAAATATTTGTAAAGACCATAATATAATACGTACAGTAGTATCAGTATTATTAAAATAGTGCTATATAAACATCTTTTAAACCGTAAACGCATTCATAAGAGAAATTAATGCTTTGTCAATATTATGTGATCGAAGATACCTGGCATGAAAATGAACATCACTAAAACAAAAGAGAGTCTTCTCATTATAGAAATTATTAATACTCAATTATAACTAAATTCCCAATACTTATGGAGTAAAATCAAAGAAATGCCTATTCTACAAGCAATCAATTATGCAAAATCAATGACAACATAGGTATGTAAATAAGGGCAACATCGATAGTAACCTATCATATACTATTAATGCCACAGAGTTTATTAGTAACTAAATTGTTAGCATCCATGTATCCTCGATCGTTTCTCTAAACTAACTTTAATTACGATAATTTATGCTTAACCTTTAGCAGTGCGATTATCAAAACAATCGTTTGTAATATCCTAACAGAACAAACAAGGTTCACATTGTGAGTTGTATCTTTTACAAATGTTTGTGTTCTTACGAACATTTGCATAACACACATAACATATATGCCATTGCAAACAATAATATCTCAGAATTTCTTATTAACATTGGCAGTATTACACTTTTATATGTGCCTACATAAAGAAAGACTAATTCTATACAAGATACACTAGGGAAAAGGTTCGCTTAAAAGATAACGGATATCTGCAAGTTTATTGCACTCTTCTGCGTCTCATGACTCTAGAATATGAATAGGACCACTGTGCAATACAGCAACTACTGTGCAACGGTCAATAACACAGAATACAGACTCTAATAAGATATTACTCTATAGATTCAGTTTTCAGCACTCTTTAACATGCAGGATGATTTAAAGCTGAGAAATGCATACAGTACAATCTGTACTGTTGTGTTCATATAATATAATTTTCATTTATTACATAAAATGGCATGTTCTATCTATGTAAGATTAAATTTAGTAAATTGGGAAATGTGTTTTTATACAACACTAAATATTTTGTCATTTACACAGTTGCGTTTAATCCCTGTGAAGTAAACCATGCACAACAAAACACGTTAATAGCTTCATTACTACTCGAGTGTACCTAAGTGGACACTCACAAAGGATTTCCGCATCCAAAGAACAGATCTTACAGTCTTAATTGTCAGTGTTAGGCATACTCCTGCTTAGATTACATATCAAGACTCTTATTCTGTTTCTTTATCTGGCAATGTTTACCTGATCTTCTGACATTTCCCAAGAATCACACATTTAAATTATTAGTGCTTACTTAAGGTGTGCACAGACGGTTTTCAGATCAAAAGCTAAAAGTTTTTCCTAACCAACGATATTCAGTTATCAGTGGCTTGGTTTCTAACATGTCAAATAGCAAATAGAGAAAATAAGTACAGTAACCCACTTTCGTTAGAAGTGAGCCACAGAGCAGAATACCGCAAAGACGAGAGCAGGTCAAGTCAACATAAAATTATTTAGTTGCGCTGGTTGTTTTCCTGCGACATAAGTCATCTGCGTTTGCATTGCACTTCGCTGCACTCCTTCTGCATCTCTCCTCAAGAGAAACAAACAAGTACATTAGGTGGATTATCAACTTTTGGGAAGGAAAGGAAACCAAGACATGCAAAATCGTTGTGAAGACATTGACTGACATACAATAGAACCGTTAGAATACAGATACGGTTAGGCTGTACTAGAAAACGTATAAAACTATTTTATACGGTATCTTTACCTGCAAACCAACAGGTACTCCAACAAAATATATGAGAAGGGCATCTTTAAAGAAAAACAAAACATGTCTAGTTAGTAATCAACACTACTCTACTGCAGAAGAGACCAGAAGAGTATAGATAATATAGTCTAGTTTACCTTTAGAGTTAAACGCTGTTTGTAGAGGCAGTCAACTTTCTATAGCATTCAATTCATATTCGAATTCCCTTTACTTGAGTTTTTACATGGACACTGATACAAGTCAGTCAACAACCAAAGTCAAGAAAACAATCTCTTGTGGAAGAGGATACCATTTGTCAACGGATTACAATAATATATTTTTATAGTAGAAATTCTAATTGCTTGAGTCGCTAATTGTAATTAAAATATGTAAACTGTGGATTTTACAAGGAAGGAACATTTCGAAGAGTTTTTAAGTTTTTTAAGTCCCTTTGGCTTAAAAATGACAATCTGTGTAGACTTTTTGGTGCGGTGAAGTTTGCTTTTGTGCTGCCTGCTTGGCTTATGGCTTATTTCGATTTGGATTTGTTGTGCAAAGGTTGTCGTCACTTGGTAGGCATTCTCGCCTGGACATGGGCAATCTTCGTTTTCCTTTTGAGTTATTTCGGACGTGGTCACTATAATCACATAAACAATAATAATGAATTGGGCCCGCCGCCATTTTTTCATGCAGTTTTTGTGCCTGTGTTAAAGGTTCTGATAGTTGCGCCGTCAGGTTCCTTCGGACTGCCGTTAAATGAAGGTGTTCCAGGAAGTGTAGGCCACCATGGAAATGTCCAGTCAGGTCAAAGACGTTTCATTGAGGAAGCTCCTGTTGTTTACTGCGCCGGGTGCATCGGGGGTGACGGTCAAAACAATTCTCCTGTTTCTGTTTACAGTGGATCGTCCATCCTGACACTTCCTCCAATAGATAACAACAATAAACAACACATTAACACTAATAACAATAATAAAGGATTTGCCTTTGCTAACAATCCATTAATTGACAGAATTGATTTAAATGCTGGCAATGAGAATGTAGTTAAAGGAAATCAGAACCCTGCATCCGTTCAATATATCAATATGAATCAGGATGGGCAATACAAGTGAGAATTTTAAATTCCGCCACTTATTTTCCATCACCCTGTATTATTATAATACTAGAGTTTTAAAAGAAAATCTTTTTCTCACCGTAATCAGTTTCGCTTATTCCGCCCTGGATTCTTCGCGTCAAGAACGTCGCAATCTCGACGGATCTGTGGAAGGAAGTTATTCGTACACAAATCCGGCAGGAAGGTTGATTGAAATTCAATACACTGCTGGAGCTGACAGCGGCTTCAATGCCTACGGAGAAAACGTCCCACCACGTCAAATTGCTTACACTCCTGTTCCAGTACAGGATACTCCAGCCGTTAAGGCGGCTCGCGAAGAATTCCTTAATCGGTATGCACAAGAACTGAACAGAATTAATAGTGCCAAAGCTCAAGAGCAATTACAGTTACAGCAGCAGCAACAACAATTGCAATTTCAACAGCAACAACAGCAGCTACAATTGCAACAACAGCAACCCTCACAAATTCAAATTTCACAGCAAACTGCTCAGCAACCAGAGAAAACTAATGTAGCTCTACCTCTGAATACTCAAAATTCTCAATCTCTCCCCATTTCGGGAATAGTCTCTGATAATAAACAAAAGCCTGATACTTACGATGATGAAGATGACACTGAAGTCGTTTATGCTGCTTTGGCCAACAGTCAATACAATAATCCTCTTCAGCAAAATGAAAATAGTAACAAAGCCACTTTTTACAACGAAAATACTAAAAATTCAGAGTTCAGACCCGAAAATTTGCTCAGTGGGGTAAACAATAAAGAACAGAGCTCTTATGGATTTTGGACAAAGGAAACTGTCACTCCGGCTGCACAAATTCCTCTCTCGAATACCCAATCTCAAAATAATCAGCAAAACCAATTACCATGTATGTCAAATTTATAACTCAACTCAATTTAAATGTTATTATCAGTCCATAAATTAATTTTCAGTAGCAGGATTCATCTTTGCTTTGTTGCATAAAATTGTATTATGAACAAAAGGAATATTGATGTATTTTAGCAGTGCGTAACAGGAATATACAAAGTTAAAGATTTTGAATTTAGCATTAAAAATTATTTTATTTTCGTATGCTTACACCGGAAAACCGATTTTTTAATTATTTTCTGTAAGTTAAATATTTGAATGTATTTCAACAAGCGTAAATAAATTATTTTCTTTGCTATTTTTCGCTGAACCTTACAAAATGCAAATGTTGCTTGCAAAACTAATCATGATTGAATTTTAATACATTTTTTTACGTTTCAGCGTACTTCTACTACGTTAGCGTTGGAGGTGCCCCTCATTACGTGACGTCGAATACAAATTCGCTTGTTAAAAGCAATTTTCCAACATCTCTCCGTGCAACTCTTCTTGGAGCCGCTCCCATTGCTGCCGTTCACGATGCTCAAGTGAGACATTCTGGAGAAAAGGTTCAACAGAAAGCTTCACCTCCTCTGTATTTGGATTTGAGTTCCAATGGCCAGGAGAACAACGTACAAAATAAACAAGCAGCCGTAAACACATACTCCGTTGTGAACCTTCCAAGTCAACAAGTGCAGGGCCAATCCCAAGTGTCATCTTTCCAAACAAATAATCAGCCTTCTCCAGCTTTCAGTCAAGTACAATTAATCGGCTACCCCGTTTTTGTTGTCTAATGAAACTACTCTAATACTGCTTTCATGCGGTATTGTTTTCTTTGATGTTAATGTTGATCAGTTAAGGAATATGAATATACTGTTAAGAAGTTCTCTTGTTTTTCTCTAAGCATTTATTGTTGTTCTGAGTAGAGTTGCTAACATTTAAGGTTACAGTAATGAATACGGTCTACAGACACTTAAAACGTCTTAAACAATACCTCAAGGACAACTAACTAATTGCCATTGATTTTAGTGCATTTACATGAGTAAAATTCCACGTTTACACTACAAAAGTTTTAAGCAGCTCAATGTAACAATTATTATTACAACCTCAATATCAACTCAAGCAATAAACCAACCTTCTTTAAATCATATTTAAATATTATCACCTCATTAATTCTTCTTATCATCTGAGTGTTGTAGAGTTAGCAAAAAACAATTAATTAAAGTTCAATACCAGATTCTGCATAGACTCTGCTTTTATATTTCCTCTTCCGATCCAAATACACCTACTATTCCAAATGTAGTATCCAGGAATACTGCTAATTGCTCGCAGCACTTAGAAAATGCAGTTCGTGATTTCATACTCGGTCGTTTTCCTTTTCGTCCTCTTTTCAACTTCATACATTCATACTGTACTTACGCAAAACTATGCCAAACCAGGTAAACAAACGAAAAAATCGATTACTCATATTTACAATATTCAGCTCTATCAAATGAATATTTTCTAATAGAATGTGCGCATTGAAAACATTTATTGTACCCTTGAAAATATTATAACCAAAACCAACTAAAGTGAATTTATTTTAATTCCCATAAATACTTTTAGGGGACTTAAAAAATTTGAAGTGTCAATGGGCACCTAAAGCTTGTGTTCCCCCTTGTCACACAATGGGGATCAACACAATGAGTAATGCACTAAATAATTCTGATAGCTACAAGGAATACAAATGCTGCTGTAAGGTGCCAGTTAATGGGACAACAATTGTCGGTGTTCTTGTCATGAGTAATGGCACTGCTGTCAATGTTACAAGTAACACTGGATGTCCATTAAGCACTAACAATACCATAATTCTCGTGGTGCCCTCAAATAGTAATACTACCACAACTGCGCCTGTGCATTAAATTCAACAGTTTTAAAATATCTGCACGAGTTACAACAAACACTGATGCTAATAAACAAAAGCTATTTTTAATTAGATAGTTTTTACTGTAGAAGAAAATATATACTTATAATTTACTCCTTAAGCTTATATTATACTTTCTATTATTTGTTATGTTATACAAAGAATGTGTTTGTTATTAAATATTCTTAGTTATTTAATATCAAATGATTCATGAACTTAGTGCATTAATGTTTTTCTGGAAACACGTACTGGATTCAGAATGGAAAGCAATTTTAGTGTGGACATTATATTTGTGTAATATTTGTATTAGTGTAGTGTATTACTTAATTGTGTAACAGTGCTTTTAGATTCTTTAAGAATTACTCACTTAAAAATTAAAACACAAGCTGAGCATACTTAATATTATCAATCATGTAAATGCAGCATTCATCACACTTACTTTATTATGCAATTATGTGTATACATAATTAATTCACTGGGATTCCCCAATAATTTCCTTATAGTTAATGTCGACTTGTTTATTTAATAACAAGACTTGATATTACAAGGAACAAAGGAAGTGAAATTGACAGCAATAACTTCTGCATGCACTATATGTGCTGTTTTAAAACATATGTACAATTTACTTAAATATGTAATAAACCAGAATCCAGCTTGATAAGGAAAATCATTCTAAATTGAGTCTACTCAATTGTCCAACATAAATAATATTATATTGCGTCACTCAATGTATAATATTTGTAATGCAGTCGTTAACCTAGACCTTTAATTGCATTGCAGCTTATATATGATTACTTAATTGAAATTTAACAGTCACTCTGTTATATCATAGGTAACATAAATGTTCACTTGAAAAGTGCCCCGAAAATTAACACCAGAACTTTTTATCGATTTCTAATAATGTATCATCAGTAAAGGTATTTAATTATTAACATTCTTTCTAAACCATGTTTTGTACTAATTTGTGTAGTGTAAGCTAATAGTCCGTGTACATAGGTCATAGGTAAATATGTTTGGTTTACATCAACAGCAGTAAATACATTCCGAAATTTATAGTAGCCTTATAAAATGGAGTTCCGTGAGTATAAAGTGGTGCATGCATAATTAATCGCGGAAACAGTTTTAGCAGCATGAAATTCTTTTTCTCTGAGTGTACTGCAGTTTGCTTTAATTAGTTACAAATAATGGGAGGTAGAGATTAATAAATTAGTGTTCCTCTGTACAACAATAATTTTGCAACTGAAAAGTGGACTATTATTCATTTACGTGCTACAAAATATTTTATAGCCAAAAGAAAGAAATAAGAATCGCTTCTATGAATTTAGTGCCAATATATGATGAGAATTTCTTTTTGACAGACCCGTTATATGTATTTTCTTTGGAAATTGGGATTCATTTGCCAAAAGGAACAATTTCTTGATCGCTTTCACTAAAACAAAACAAGATAAAGAATTTTATTGATCAAAATGCAATATAGTTCCGAGATGTATATTGGAGTTCCAGGAACCCAATAATTTGATTGAGATTGGTTCATTGCTCATTACTATCATTACATAATTTCTTGAGTTGCTAATAACGTAAATGGTGCTTGTAGTATTCGCGTAGTTGAATAGTACATACACAACTTTATAGATAAAGAACAAACTGTAATGTTACCCAACGCTCAAGCCAACCTAACTATTTACAAACTTCGAGAATCCTGAATGAACTGCAAATTGCACCCATTCTTCGCCAAGGTTTCGCATATTCCCGAACTAATTGTCATTTATGCCCTGTAATAATTTATTACTTAAAGTACACAATTAATTATTTCAAACTCTATTCGCAAAACTGCTTCAAATAAAAAAGTACCATAATGTAAATTTTGCAAAGATTTAAGATTCTTAAAGACATATTCATGTTAGAAGTTGAATATTCAGGGGAAACGTATGAAATGTTTGCCAACTTGTTAAAGTTGAATTCTATTAAATGTTGCATTATTTAGTAGATTTATTAGAAAATATTTAGAAACCCTGTAGACATGCACGGCACACTACAAGAAGAGAACCGATATGCGATAGTTAAAGAAAAGCAATTACTCTTCCTACAGTGAGACTACCTTAAAAGGAAATTGCATGCCAAAGAGCAATGAATTTTTTATGCAAATGAAAGTTGAGTGTTCTGTCTGTCCGATTCGATTGTGCCTAGTGCCTGTGCAGACAAACTATTGTATTGTGACTTGCTTTGACTGGACTGGACTTAATACCTTTGCAAATGCACTTCTACGTACTGTACTATAATTTGTGCTAAAAGTTTGCACAACGGCGTAACATTTACCGTTTGAATACTTCTCATTTTCTCTGCTAATTTTATTACACTTTGTAATTCCATTTATTTCTCAATTTTATTTTTATTAGTACAATAATTAGGAGCCATAGACTCTCCTCATCTGACTTTCTTATTTTGTATTTTCAAATATTTTCCATATTTCCCTTGGAATTAAATAGCTGAATTTTAAATTAAATTAAATTTCCCATTAAATTTGCTTTGACCATAGAGCACCATAAATAACCCTTTACTAGTTACTCCGTCGGTCTCACGTTTGCAATGTTCTTGAATAAAGTCAGGGAGACGGAGACACATCACATCACACTAGCCAAAGCAGTCTTGTCTAGTATTAAAATGGTTTTGTGAAGTGATGACTAATCCGTAGAAATCGGAAAGTGTGTTGGGGTTTTTCGTTATTGTGTAGGGGAAAGGGAAGGAGTACACAGCACAACACACCTGAGCAGTTTACATAGCACAGTATGTACCTGTGTAACAAGAACTCTGTTTGTTTGCACAATTGTACAGGTAAATGTATTCTCTAAGCAAAAAAGAACACCTGCCTTCGTTTATACAATTCTAATATGAATTCAATTTACACGTATTGCTGATACTCATACGTAGGATCTCTATTATATGGCGAATAGGGAATAAGTAGTAATATATGACTATGCAGTTAAGTTAATATCGCAAATGATTATATTATGTACCTAACCTAATAATATGTAAGCATTCATAGATATAATGTGTTCTGTAGAATTGTCAAGGACGTCATTCTATAAAGTACAACAAGGAATAGAGAAAAGGTTCTACTCTACTCCGTAGTACTAATAGGGTAATACACCATAACATATAAACAATAGATTAGACAGAGGAATGAGCAACAGAACACAAAGCTTGAAGTTTGGGTTGCAACAGCCCCCAGTTCCTATTACCTTTACCTGTTATTCTTAACTAGTAGTGTTACTCTAATGTATGAGAGGTACCTTTAAAGTTTCCAAGTAGTACCTACCCACAGTATTCTTTCTAATAGGTACGCAGAACTAGAAAATAACACTACACAGCCATACTACAAATAAATATTCTGAATCCCACGCAAACCACATAAGAAAACATTGGAAATAGGATCCTCACAGAAACTACTGTTACAGTTTATGCAATTTTATTTCCAGTGCATTGAATTCCATTCTTTTATTACTTTTTAATAGTTTTATAGATAAAGAGGGTAGATACTACGAGCGTCGAGAAGGAATTTGTTTTTTGGTTTGAAGTTCGAATGGGAATTCCGACCCCTGCTACTACTACCTGCGGACTCATTCGCCGTTGTAACAAGTGTGTAAGTGTCAAGTGGTCTGGATATGAGCTGACATGAAATGAAAATTTCTGGCAAGCAGCCGAGGAAGACAAAAGTCCAGTAGTCGAATTCAATGGGGTCTTTTCCAAATCTCAATTCGTTTCTCCTCTCCGCACTCATTTTCATTTCAATTCTTTTTCAAGTGCAAGCATCACTCACGCTCAGCAAGGAGTGTGGAGACATTAAGTGCAAAGGTACCCACACACAGCATTTACGACCCCTTAATTCACAAATAATTGTAACAAGCATAATTTAATCCCTTTTTATTGTTGTCTTCCGCAGAGTATCAATTTTGCGACCCGATTGATCACACTTGTAAACCTTGTAGCAGAGTTTGCAACCAGAGTTCAAACAATTTTGATGAAAATCGGTGTGTACAGGAATGCCAAGGTAGGAAACTCAATTTCTCATAATTGCCATTAAACCCATTTTCTGAATTCCTGAAAAGTAAAAATGTAATTTCTATTTTCCTAGATCATATTCACGACGAGCGCTACATTAAGAACGGGGATAATAGCATAGCAGAATTTCAAACTTCTCAAATGTATCGGGATCTGCAACAAGATATTCGCACTTTAAAAATCCTTGTCGGTCTCTCCGTAGGATTGACAGCAATTTGCTTAATTATAGTTATTATTGTGTTCATCGTTTTCCTGAAGAAGTATGGGGGTCCCAAACCAGAGAAATCTCAACCCTTGGAGCTTAATCCCAATTACAACAATGCCAATAAGGTATAGTAACAATGAAGTCTTTTCGCAAATCGAAAATTCTTTTTACGATTGTAATTAGGATGATTTTTACTATCCTTACAATAAATGTTGACCAATTTTGGGCTTTTAGGGTTTTATTACAGAATTATGTTTTCATAATTTGTCAACGTTTCTTCATACGTAACAAATCTATTTTATTGAGAACCAAAAATTAATAAGTAGGAAGGAATATTACGTTTCCCAATAACAAGGAAGCAAAAACATTTCTGGTGTATTCATTTGACGTAGAATGCAATTTTTGTTTACAATTCACAAAGGACAATAAAATTGATAAACTAATAAATGTTCCATTTTTAATTACAGTGTAATGGATCTGAAATGTCATCAACTCTGCCATCTTTAAAGAGTCCATCAATAATCGGGTTGGGGAACAACAATTCCGTGGCCCCAATGAAATATGACAATGCTCCGCCTTCTATCACGCACAGATTTCAGAGAGAGCCATCTGAATCCACTTTGCCAGAATATGCTTATGACAATGCATCTTTGTCCCCAACCTCTCATCATGTCTAACTCAACTTCGGTCATGAGCATAACATAATCTCAAATATTATGATGCACACCCAAACCACCTGCATGGGAAATTGTATTCACCTGGACTGAACTGGAGAAATCCAAATTTGATAAATGAAATGAATCATCACGAAATGCAAAATGAATATGTTAATTAGTAACTAAGTAGTGACTGTTACTGTGTGACTGCTAATTGCTACATTCTACATACAATCCGCGTATCTGTGAAGATTATAATATTGTAAGGCATTGGGACTATAATGACTGGACTAATCTTTGGAGTTCAGCAGAACACTACAATTCATTAATACACAAGTACCTAACACCATTATACAATCCAAGTTTTCCCTTGTATAGCTTTGTATAGTTAAACCCTGTGAAGTAATTAGACCGTTTTTGTTCGGATTAGTAAGGATTAGTGATGCCCAGTTTAGCTTTACTGTTTTTACCCACCGTATTCCGTCCAAAGTGAAATGATACTTAAAAGTCAGCTCAAAAACAGAAATGAAATGATTTTAAAGCAATAATTATCGACTGCGAGTACTTTTATTACAAAGTACTTAAAATCCGATCATCAAATGCAACAAAAATGAAACTTGGCTACAATCCAATTGAAATGATACTGGAATTCATTGATAAAGTATTTCAAGAGTATGTACTATGTACTGATGAATCTAACAATAATAATTTAATGATACACAAGAATTCTAATAAGTGATAATGTTAGTAACTTAAAATACCTATGAGTTAGAGTTAAGTATAAATATAATATTTACACTGTTATTGTGTTGTGTGTGTGTGCAAAGGAAGAATTTATTATTGACGAGTGTGACGTGAGGGGATATTTATAGAATGAAACCAATTATAAATTCTAATGCAAACATTAAAATGGTAAGCATTCCGTAGCTCTTATAATAAGCAAAGCAAAATTCATAAGCCTACAATACAACACAACGTTCATTCATTTTTACTGTATTTGTTTGTACTGGATCTTTCTCTTTACTATGTATGTACATATACAGCGGTATGGGTAGGAATGTACTTTGATTCTGAAGAACGTGTCTGAGATCGGAAAATGAGACATTCTGTATTTTAATTCTGAAAGAATATGCCAACATGTCATTTGTGAATGGCGAATGTTAGGCATTGAATATTTTTACAGTCCATTGTTATAGAATTATAGCAAAAGCACACATAGCTATATATTATGTACCTGGATTCTGATTTTTCATAGTTGGGGTTACTACACTAGTACACGTTATTGAATTAATAGTAATTATTACTTTTGACCGTTTTTGCACAAGTGTGAAATGTGAGATCAAACGGAAAACAATTATAGGAATGGAATGTTAAGCATTAATAATAGTAGCTAAACTAACGTAAGCGTTCTCTACAGCTAATAATGATAACTGTGACTTGATTTGATATTTGATATGCAAAGAATGAGATGTCTATTTAACAAATACAGCATAAGAATGTTATACATGCAAAGAAGTACAATACAACTAATACAATACCTAAATTGCATGTACGTAAGTAAACGACCTAATAATGTAGACAATTAATACCGTCGCACATAAACAGATAAAACTATGTCATTATTGTTTATTCGTTATGTTCGTGTCGTGTTTACTAGAACAAATAGATAATTATTATGGATTCTCCGTATATGCGTGAAATTCGTGGTTTGGATGGCAAGTAATGTAGACAAACCTCTGTAATCAAAACAGCTCGAATCTGTTTTTCTCATATCACAGTCTACTTGCCAGAAAAGTTAGTACAATGGTAACAAATATAAGATTTGTGCAAGAATGTAGGTTTATCCAGTTACAGAATACTTTTTGCAAGTACAGTATACTGTAAATAACAAGAAAATATTTACTTAAGAGTTTTGCATAGTTTGCATTTGCATGATCTTTATATGAGTGTGTATGTACACTTTACAGTATTTTCAAAATGTGGAATTTGCATAATTTTTTATCCAGAAAAATTCCGAACTTTGTTCTGACTGATGTAAAGGATTAAATGCTTGCTTGGTGTGCATTTTATATTTGTAGGTGTTACTAGTTTCATATATACATGAATGTAACGAGGAATTCTTGCCGAGGTTTACTATTTACTATATATGCACTGTAAGCCGCTGTATTAAGTTAACGGAAGTTGCAAACGGCTGGACAGTATCTCAGATATTAGGTGAAAAATCATTCACAGTTTTTTGGTGGTTGTAAGTCTTCATTGATTAATTTTAAATAGGGATAAAACGAAACATTTTACAGTCCTATGAATATTTCAAACTTCGGACTCAATTTTCTTACGTTATTATAAATCAGTCATGCAATATTAGTATTTCCAAACAATTTTGGTTTAGATTTCTTTGTTCGCTTGGATAGGTGATTAAATTATAATTACCGGGTACCAAAGAAAAATACAGCAAACCAAAATTTATAGATTAGATTGAATATATCTCAATTTCTGTCAACTGTAAGTTATGGAAAACAAAATCTCGTATTATTATTATTAAAAGCAATAGCAATTAAAATGTATGTTAAGTAGTTTAAGTAATTATAATTAATGGATTGATTAATCTTATCTTTAAATGCGGGTTTAAAACTACAAACTTTAGCACTCGTTAGTTAACAGCCGTGTAGTGTGAACGCGAGTACATAAAAAATTAAAAGCATCTGATATTCGAAGTAAAATTATATGTAATAACCACGTTATCTAATCTAACTATCATCCCAATTCAGTATTGATTGACTGTTGACGGACGGAATTACTTCCATATTGACATTGGCCTTGGTGAGCACAAGGAGACAAATTGTCAACTATTAAAATACATGTTTGTGACTCCGTGAGTCTGTAGCTATTACAATGAAATTGTGATAACTACCGATACAAAGGTATTGAAAACACATTTGCAAACTTCAATTACTCTGCAAACATAATAATAAAAATACTACGTAAACATAATATAGCGAACCCTCAAACGTGTAATTATTTCTTCTGGAGCATTAACACACATTATGACATTTTCAATTTAGAAGTACCAAAAAACTCACGCCATTTATGATGCAAATGCAAATTCTTCGATACTTGTTCGCAGCCTTTAATTACATTATTATGAAATTGCATGAGTACCAAAGACCAGCACTGCTTGATGAATGAAAAATGAAAATATGAATTTTATGGGTTTGTTATGGATTTTATGATTGCTATACAAATTGATAGAAATGAAAGGAGGAAAAGTGAATTGTTTACATGTATAAGAAACCGTCTTTACTTAACACGATAAATTTTACAGAAGACATACAAATTGTTTTATAAAGACTTGCGACACATTTTAGCCAATTATTCTCTACTGAAAGAGCATATCACAAAATTGTAAGGACAGAGTCGTTAAGGCGAAGGACAACCGTAGCAATGAGGTGCTTAGGCTGTGTTGGACCGGATCCAGTTGGAGAAATAAGCGACATCGGTGTATACTCCAGGCTGCAAAAATAAAGTTGGAAATTATGTAACCGCCACTGGGAAAGGGGTGTATTTGATAACATTTAGGAATAGGTGAGTTGACTTACGTAGTTGGGCCTGGCGCATCCGTTGCCCCATGAGGTGATTCCAGCCAAAGTGGATCCAGAGTAGAGTGGGCCACCGCTGTCTCCTTGGCAAGCGTCACGGCCTCCGGTTCCAGCGCAGATCATACCGGCGAGGATGGCGTTTTGTCCGTATGAGCTACGGCAAGATGCAAGGGTGACCATTGGGACGGTGACCTTCATCAAAATAGTTGGGATGCTTCCTCCTTCAGTCAAAGTTCCCCATCCTGCGGCAACAACCTGCAATATTCACCAAGTCAGTAGTTTGCAAAGTAAGTCAGGCGATTTTCATTGTAAATATTTGTAAATATTCCTTACGTTTCCGGTTGGTGTGAAACTGGCAGCTGGGATGTTAGCGACAGCCACGGCGCCGTTCAAGGAAAGGGCAGAGCTGAGTCTCCAGACAGCAATGTCGTTGGCAAGAGTGTTGCTGCAAAAAGTACCATCAAAATTAGAATGCTGCCAAGAAGGACCATATTATCATCACTTTCGATTGGTTTTCGGCTTACGTGTTGTAGTTGGGGTGACGGATGATTTGGCTGACAGAGCGGCTTTGTTCAGTTCCATCGTTAGCGTTCAATCTGTGTTCTCCAGCAACGACGGTGTATCCACTGACGCTGGCAACGGAGCAATGGGCCTGCAATTCACAAAAATATAGTTTTATTAGAAATTAACTTCTTTAAATGGATCTTTGTTCCAAATAAACTCATGTGGAAAGGGTTTTAACATACAGCAGTGACGATCCAGTTGGCATTGACAATGGATCCTCCGCAGTATTGTCCACCGTTACGTTGGATCTGAACAATGGATGGGAATTCTCCAGCGCTAGCTTGAGAACCTCCAACGATCCTGTGGGGAACGTTCTTCAAGGTGGGGAAAGCTACAGAAAAATTATTTTATTATTTTTTGATATTTTGAAGATTTTTTTGTTTTTGGTGAGGAAGGCTTGTGTATGTACCCGAGACGGCGGCAAGTCCCAAAACAACCAAAATCAAACTCTTCATTTTCTTTTTTTACGTTTTTCTGAACTGTTAGAGTAAAGCGAGAGAAGCAGCGACTGACCATTGGCTCCCAATTTTTCATTATTTATACTCTTCTGGATATCCATGGGTGCTTTATCGTAAGGCCACAGATTGACCAAGACTCTCCATTTTTCATCATTCAATTATCAATCAAACCCCCACACTGTGCACTGCTAATTTCCATGTCCAGTTTGCAAAGATAACAAGTACAGGAGAAAAACCCAGCATAACAAATCGCGAAATTTCCCATAGATAAGCATTTACATAAACCATGGTTAAGGTGAGTACACGTGTACGAAATGGAGTATCATTACCACACTGTACTTAGATCAATCGAGATTATCAACCATAATCTATTCAAATTATCTGCTTACGTTAATGAATTAATTAAACCAATTGCTGTAATTGTACTGTAATGCACTTGACCAAAGGTGAAGCTAAAAACATGTAGACGGAATAAAACTGTCATTTATTGTTGTGATTGATAATGTTAATCTCTGTGTTTTATAGTGTTTGTTTTCAAGTAAGGATTCTTCTCTTGAGTGCATTTAATTTTCGTACAAACATATCCATAAAGTTCTTGAATTGATTAGGCAATTTGTAGCAGGAAAATTATATGCATCATGTATAATCCAATTGTAAACAAAACTTCGTCTTCGTATATGGGTCTAGTACACGCTTTAATGTTTAATACGAGTACAAGGGAATAAATTACAACTCAAAAGTTTTATTATTTTGTACACATAAATGAGCTCTTCGCAGATTATTTGGGGATTATTTATTTGTGGTTTCAGTGATTTTTCTGCTTTTGGCGTGTCCTACCGGTATTTCCCATTTCCACGTCAAATCATCTCGGATAAAGTAAATAGCAAATATCCGTGGATGGGAACAGACATTTTCAAGGGTAGGAATTTTACCATGAGATTTTGATTACCAAACTAATTTTTTGGTTTATCGTCAGGATATAACTATAACCTATTGCAATGTTATTCTATAGGCCACACCTCTATTTTTTGTACTTGTAAGAAATTCATGTCTGGACAATAGGCAGAATCACATTTGTGATATCTTTATTTCTTGCAGTATTGTAAACGGAAGGCAGAATTTAAAACCGAAATAACTGGTTGCAAATTACTTATAAGTATTTACAGTTTTCCTTTAAAAATGACCAATTGAATTCCAAAATCTTTGAAACGAAATATCATTTTTAATTTGACATCAAAATACGCTAATAACGATAATAAATAAGTTAATTATAAGTTGAACTTGATATATTCATATTGACAGCCCAAAAATTACAATTACTTAATCAACAGTGGTCGTACATTGTCTTCTACATTACAATTCTGGGACAATTAACAATACTACATTGTCAATAGTTCAATTTTATTAACACTTTTACTAACATACCTAAGATTATTTTCAAATTCAGGAATGGCCAACGAGCCAATGTGTTGGATAATAAGTTCCTTAGCTTCGAGTTTTCTTTTTTGCAGGTTGTTTGCCAATACTATCATAAAACATGTACATTTCGAGAATGAAGATTGTATCGTCGACATGATATACACCTTTTGCCAATTTATCTGTTTGACCCTGAACTTTTGAAAGAACAGCTCTTTCCGGAGGAGTAATCATTTCTTCTACCTTAAAAAACAAAGAAAATTAGTCAATTAACTCACAAAACACAAAATTAAACGTAATTAAAATGTAATTATGGTGAGCGTAGTTGAGCCACAGCTTACTTCTTGAACTTGTTCTTCTGTACAGTTTTGAGAACTCATATTTTCCAAAATTCGATTAATCCTTTCTTCCTTAACTAGCAATCTTGAGTGTTTTTCCCTTTCGCTAACGCTTCTAATTTTCGAGTTAATAATTGCTTTATAACAGTTTTCAAGTAATGAAAATACAACCTGGAAAAATCAATACATTTTCATTTTACAAGTACGTACACAAAAAAGTTATATTCTAGATTATATGCGGTACACAGCTTACATGATTAATATCTATATAAAAGAGGTAGATAATTTTATTCGTCGCAGCCGACACTGCATAACTTTTGCGAACTTCTTTCATTACAATAAAATTATTTTCTACTAAAGTGTACGTAATGTTCTTGGCTTCTTTAGCTGGAATCATTCCAAGTTCGTGAATGCTGTCTTGTTCTATGTATTTTTTGGTTTTAATCAATCGAAATATTCTTGCAGCTTCATAGCCATGTCTTTCAGTAATCAATCGTTCAACAGTTTGCCACATTAATTGCGTAAATGCAGTTTTCAAACTTAGGGAATACACTCCACCGTGCATATCTGATGTTTTGTAAACAATTTCCATTGGGTCATCCTCTAAAATTAAGAAATCATTAATTTAAAACTCGAAATGCTTAATTTCAACTCAATACTAAAAAAGATTAAACAGTCCAGTTCTCACCAACAATTTGCATATGTTCAAAAATATTTTTCACAGTCAAATTCCCTCCATTCTTATTAAGAGCATCCCTGATTTCATAAACACTGACAGGAGAAGTCATTTCTGACCAAGGCTCACTTTTCAGTCCCTTTTGCAAAATAACATCAAAAATACGATGATCCACAAACGGACGGAATTTTAAATTCATGGCAGACACAATGAAGTTGTTTCGAATGATTTCTTTAAAAGTAAGGATATTCACTCTCCAGAAAACGTCACCATCCTCACTTAATTCGTGGTCGTTGCTTAAAACTTTCGAACACACGGAATACAAATCAACGGGAGGTATTTCAAAATCTTCCGCTTTTTGTTGACCTTGCATCTGGTTCGGATTGATTTCGATCCGAATTCCCCGCGTTACCAGTCTTTTGTCAGCTAATTCTCGAAAAGAATCCAATAATGATTTTAATCTGGCATGCACAGCCGGGGATTCGACATTTCCTGCGTTTTTAGCAAATAGTTGACCAAACACATATAATAGTTTTGAAAGTGTAACTTCCCCAGCGTGAAACATTTCTTGAATAATGTCACGACAATCACTATCAAGTCCGAGATGATCTTCCACCAAAGCTACATACCTGGAAGGTTAAGTTATAAAAATTGAAACATTACAGAATTTCATTATTAAAAGTGCTGGCCGATCTTTCGTTATGAAAAAGTGACCTGGAATATCGAAGAAAAACATAAATCCGATCTTGGTGAATTTTGTAAACTGGTTCAGTTTGCTCTTCAGGAATGCTAAACGTCACCAAATCGTGTTGCAATAAAATTTTCAATGCCTTTTGCACCTGTTGAAACCATTAAATTCTATTTTATCATTTATAATTTGTGCACACTGAATGACAATGGGGTAGCCTAAAAATTAAAATAAATACCGCTTTTACTTACTTTGGGTATTGGCAATTTGCATATAAAAACTGTTCCAGCCAAAGTCAAAGCTCCTTTTTGCATTAACAGTTGTCCGATGGACTGAACAGTTTGCCCAAAATATTCTTCTAGGATAATGGAACATAGTTTCGTAAATGTAATCGACATTTTATGAAATCTCTAATTCACTAAATGAAAAATGCACTTGAAATAAGCACGTGTAGCCACATGGAGCAATAATATCTACTACAAGACTTGAATTTCGCAAACTCACTTATCGTACATTTCATTGAAACAGAGTATAGTTCTATGGTCAAAAATAACCACATACCGTCTGTCGGGTCTGTCTACCGTTACTTCAATGCCCAATGCAATATTTCCAAATCTGCCTGTGGGAAAATGGGAAATGGGAATGGAAAAAATAAAAAATCTGATACTGATCACGGATGTTACTACCCCACTTTGTCAATTAACTTAATTTATTAACTTTATTAATAAACTATATTAAGTTATTAATGTTATATTAATAAGTTAATTAAGTTAATGCAACTTAATTTTGACAATTGTGCTCTTGGACTGAATAGTTTGTCCGAAATATTCCTCTAGGATAAAGAACCATAGTTTCAATAAATATATGTAACCGACAGAGACACTTTATGAAACCGCCAGTAAATGAAATTCACTTCAAATAAACCGTTGAAACCAAATTTGGTAAAGCGGCCAAAATTTATATTTATACTTTGAATTTTATTTGTTTGTTTGTCTGAATGTTTGAAAATGGTTTTGAAAAGGGTTGGGGCAGCGCCGCCATTAGAATTGCGAGGCCCTGGCAAAATGGCGCAAAATATACAAAAACAGTATAAATATTATCTGCGCGACGCGCACAATATAAGGGAATTATAAAGAATTGCGCGAAATTTTTTTTAGTTTTGCCAAATTTTTGTTCATTTTCCTTGATTTTGAACACCAGTTTGATAAAATGGAGCACATTATACACAAACCCAAGGAGCCTAAATAAATAGAAATTCAGGCTTTTTGCAAAAAACCATTAAAATAATTTGGGCGAAGAGCAAAATATTTTTCGATTTTAACAAATTTTCCTTAACTTCTCTTGATTTTGAACATCATGTTTTGGATTTCGCGAGTGTAAGGCCCCTAAAATTTTATGAGGCCCAGAAAAAGCCGAAATTGCTTCCCCTTAAGGGCGGCCATGGGTTTGGGAGGAAACGGTGTGGAAAACGGGTGATTGACTGTCGGTTTCACTGTTGCTTTGTGTTGTACAACACTTGGTTAAACACCAACACCACTGTACCGTACCACCCACACTTGGTGAAACACGAAACACCCAAACACCACGGTACCACACTTGGTGAAACTCCACGATACCACACTCGTTAATAATAGAAAATGCATAGGACATTGTAATTAGCAAAATGTATTTTATTTTTCATTCGGAGGTCAAAGGTCAGACAGTGTTCATCTTTCATCTTCGAACCTAAACAAGCTTAAATTAATGCTTGATTTACTAGAAAAGTTGCATCCAATTATCTTAACGTCATCTTAGATTTCTGAGCGGTAGAACTGACAGACAGACTGACGGACAAATAATAACAGATAAGCAATGCATATAAGAAATTTGTTACATCAAGATCATAGAATTAGATATGTATTACTCTCAAATTCTTCCCTTCCGCCTGTGGGAACGGAAAAATAAAAATAATTACATAAATTACATAGTAAGTTTGCTGAAATAGTTCCATATAATAAATGTCTGATACATTATAGTAAAAGTAGTAGCCGTTTATGTAACTTTGCTTTCAAGGTGTTATGATATTTCTTCACATTTTGTTTCGAATTTTTCAGCAGAAAAGTTTACAGAAATATTCCCACTACCCTAATCCACTATCCATTAGAAGCAGTTAGTTAGTATGTATGTACCAATAATTCTAGTTTCACTCCTGGTAAGCTTGTAATATTATTGGTGGTGAGGTCCGAAAATCTTTCAGAACAGGGAACACTTATCTGAAAAGCATCAAAATACTTCTAATGTTTTAAAAGAACTTGTCCTCCTTTTCTTACAAAAAACTGATATTTCATCATTTCATTATGGTATTTATGTTTTTTGCATTCAGGTTAGTATCATTTTATTTGAGAGATTTTGAAACTAATTATTAAGGGGTACTTTACGAACTATCTGGTTCATGGTGGATTTTCCAATATTCCATACACCACTCAATGACAGAATGACACAACATATTCAACACGATGTGGACTTGCAAACATTACCTATTTTAGCTTTCCATCTGAAAATTGTGAAAAATCCTTAACAAGGAAAAGCATTTTTCTTACAAAATCAGGTAAATCTGCATAATAATAACGAAACATCGGACAGCAATGACTGGTGTGCATAAACTGTTATTTAGCAAATTAGTAAATAAATGCTTGATCATTTTTAGAAATGGTTGTTCGTACTATTATTATTACACACAATGTTGGTAGAATTTTTCTGGAAGTTCTATTTACTGTTTAGCACGACAATGCATTGCGTTTTTATGTTCAGAATTCTTGGACTCGGACAGTTGAACTATTTACCTGACCACTTTTTAACATCTGTATATTTATTTGGAAACTTGCCTTTGTCTCACACTCATATGCCCATCACTGATGAGGCGACCCATTGGGTGGAGTCCTCATTGTGTCACACTGCAAATGTTCATTCTTCTTGGTGGGTTGATTACTGGATGGGCTACCTAAATCATCAAATCGAACACCTCTTATTTCCAATCATGTCTCAGTTCAGAAACAAATTATGCCGAGATAGAGTCAATGAGGCATTGGCCAATTAAAACCATTTCTCGTAATAAATATATTCAATATCCTATTAGTTTTTGTTATTTTTTCTTTATTTATCAAACTGGGTTTTACAGAACCAATGGGCACAGTGGAAGAAGTACATGATACAATGAAACACACATTGGGATTCGAAACGTATGTGTTCTTGAGCAATAGCCATACGAAAGCTACATAAAATGTCGCAATTTTACCAATTACTTGATATAAAAGTAATAAGCATGCAATTAATTATGTTGTAAGGTATATAAATTCTTTTAGACCTCGAAACAGGAATGGAACAGGCTTAATTTCCCATGCATTACACAAGAATTGTTTCAAATAAACAGAATGAAGTGTTGCAAGCTATGTATTCGCACAAACAGAATTTATCACTAAATATTAGTTTAGTTTGCGGCTTTACTCCAGGTGCACTTAAATATATTTAAATACAGAAAACTGGGCTAAAGTTTTGGAAATAACAGACAAAAAATTTCTGTACTATGGAATATGCTAAATTCTGCTAAAGGACATCCGGGAGGAAAGTTCATCGAATTGTGCACCTCAACTTGAGAAGATTTAATTCACGCTGTTCACTTTCATCAGAGATCCACAAAGAAAGTTATGAGCATCATGAACTCCCTGTCACAACGTCCAGGTCCAGCTACTGGGGAAGAATGTAAGATCAAAATAATAAGCCAACGACATTTTACTTCTCATATTTCATCCATAGTAAAATTAATTATCTGCATTTTCAGTGGAAATTAGCTCGGAGATAACGCAGAGACATAGAGCTTTGATGAAGGACTTCGTAGGGCTGCACCAGCAGTTACAAACAGAAGGGATATTCCAGCCAGATATTTTACATGTCACTTTAAGGCTTTTGGAAGTGCTTTTCACATATGTCTTCGGGTGGTTTCTTTTTTGTCTTTCGCCACAAAATGCAGTTTTGATGATACTTGGAATATGTCTCCAGACTTTTGCAATTGGACGATCTACTTTGATTACGCAAGAAATAGGGCATTATTCTGTAACAGGAAATTCAAAATTAGATGGATTTATGGGATCCATTATTTATGGTATGTCCTTTTTTCCATTTTGTGGAATTTTGCAAATATTTGATTGCTTCCAATTATTATTTCTTTACTTTTCAGGTATTGTGGACTTATCAAGGCGTTCTTTACGGATCATCTCCTTTAACAATTCATCTCATAGTTGTTAAAAATCCTGAACACGGAAAACAATATTTTCTATCATATCAGGTAAATGTTTGCAATATTGCGCATTGTGCACTTAAAGTAGTATACGAATCTGCTGATTTTTAGGAATGGTTGTTCCTAACAGGTTCACGTCCTCAATATTATTTACAAGAGAAAATATTTTTATTTGGATTCCATGGGCTACTTTGCCAAAAGAATTTCAATTTTTTTTCATATATTTGGAATGCTTACTTCGTCTCACGCTCATTTGCCCATCACTGAAGAGCCGACGTATTGTGTGGAGTACTCTTTGTCCCACACTACAAATCTTCGTTCTTCTTGGTGGGTCGATTTATTATTACTGGATGGGCCATGGGCTACCCTTCCAAATCGAACACCTTTTGTTTCTAATCACGCCTCAGTTCCGAAATAAATTTTGCCGAAACTGAGTCAAGGCTTTGACCAAGAAACATTATCATAAAGTTCATTTCGAAATTGCGTCTTCTAAAAAAATACCGATCCTACCATCTCAAAACAATATTTCGAAAAAATAAAATAATGCTATTTCGTAATTGTTTTTCGGATATCGGATGACTATTTCTTCAAAATTAACTTTATTGTTTCATTTCTGTATACCAATTAATTCTTACCGCTTGCTAGTAATAATTCAAAAAATAAGTACGTTATGTAGTAGTATAGAATAGCCGTAGCAAAACTGGCTTAAATAAATATCGGCATAATGTAAGATATATTTTTAACAGTATAGCTCAGTAGCAGTGTAGTAAATAGGTAGTTGAAATGTAAATTGTCGCGCTACTCGGTAAAACGGCCCATATCAGTTTCCATTTTTTGCAAATTAAAAGTTTGTGTTGTTATGGACAATTTGCATGTAAAATTTTCATTAATTAATTTTGCAAAAAATGGAAACTGATATAGGCCGTTTTACTGAGTAGCGTCTCAATTGTCGTGGACCCCATCAATTTTGATGTGATGATGATTTTAATGTGCCCATCACTGGTTGCCACGTTGCCAGTGTTGCGTATGTATAATGGAGAATTTGGGGAACTAACCGTCAACCGTGTATACTGTATACCTATACTATGTATGTACGTACATTCAACTTAGTAGTTACTTTACAGTAATGCCCGAGACCGTCTGTCTGTATTTTGAGTTACGATGATTATTTAAAACTTTTCTATTGTGTTGCTAGCTATTTTATAATAATATGGGAGACAATCTGTCGGTCTTTCTTTGGATTGTATAACTTCTGAATGGTGTCAGATAATTGCTTAAAACTTATGAAACTTGCGAGTTAAATCTGTGTCGCGTCTGTTACTTCATTATGTGCATTGGTTGCAATCGGTTACAGGCAGATTATTCATTTCAATAGACTCGCTGCGCTCCTCTTAATAAACCACAAAGAGGAGCGCAGCGAGACTTTATATAAATGAATGATCTGTCTATCTGTCAGCCCGTCTGTAGGTTCAGGCACTGTAAGTGTCATGGCTCGCCCTTGTTGATCCGCACTGTATGTAGTATTATTTAATTTGATTAGAATTTTTACTAAAGATTTGTTTTTTTCTTTGGCTAATTTTAAATAATAAGTACAAAATTACTTCCCAGATATTTAAAACAGTTTGTTTATTTGTATCAATATATATTGTCAATATATCATGGATAATATTAAGTTCTCACTTAATAAAAATAAAAATACCCAACATGTCCCCTACTCTATTTTATTTCTCTTTCCCCCTTTAACAAAATAAGCTTTGTAGAAGAAATGAGCAAAAAGGAAAAAGTATGAGGCATACATTCCAAGACTCATTTGAAGATTTCCTACGGAAACATGACAATCGATGTTCTTCGTTTTCATTTTGTACGCAAACACATTAGCAGAAACCCCTATGATCATTTGGCTCAGTTGAAGAACAGTGATACTCATGGCTATGAGTTTAGGAACACTGATTTTCATCGCTCGAAGGCCGTAATACGTATACATTATCGAATGGATTACGAAATTGACAACAATGAACCACCGGGCTGGAGAAATCTCGTCCGAGTAAGAGTACCAGCAAAAGAGGAGCACCGTTATGTGATGATACCTGAAAATCCCACAAATAATAAATTTTGGTCCACATTTAACTACCTATAAAATCTATCAGTTGTCCGCAAATAAAAATCGTCATTTTTCTAAAACTATAATTATCCTACGATGATAACATATTATTCTGTCACAGGAAAAGTGATTTATTTTCCCCATGTATAAAATGTAGGTCCAGCATTTCTAATCTCCCAGAATGTTTTATAACAATCTGTAAAACGTGAAATATTATTATAGTACATATATGAGAAAGTCAATATTACTTGTGGAAAAGTGAAAGACTTTTGCCCGGAATGGCGATTCCTGTGGCAAAATAATGCCACTAATTCGTAGTTGTTAAAAAATGGCGATTTGCCATTTGTGGAAAACTGATTATTTTTTATTTTTGGGGTGGAACAATTTTCGCATAGATTTATGTTACAATTTTGTACCGATATGTTATAAGTACAATAAAATTAAACTCTTTATTTCATGGCATATTTGGCCATTGTATTATTTCGACATGCAAGTATGCGAACGTTTCTTTAATTTTGACCTTTCTGCAATTTCAAATGCACATCTAATGGTGTAAAAGTGATAAAAGTTCTGAAGGCTACCCAGTATATAGTGATAATGGCAGTAATTCTTAATTACAATACACTTGTTCACTGGTGAACACAAATACATACCACTGAAGGAATTCTAATCTCCTACTATATTACATACATTAGGTAAATTCTAATTAACACCCTCATAACTCTTCGGATCACATAAACTTTTATAGGTATGCCTGCCTGAAATGATGGCCAGGGACAGGGACGTTTAAAATCTCTAATTCTAATTTTTATTGTTGTTAAAATATTTTGGGCAAGGTACACTACAGTTAAAATTCCCTAAGATTTGTGTGTAATATACAGGCACAAGATATGAAGAAAGAGAAACAGGTGGTAATTTGTCAAGGAAAAAATTTAGCATAATGTGTCTTCATGTATTAATAGATATGTTATCTGTATTATTACTTTGAGTGTGGTGCGAACAAAAAGATGAATATGTAGTAGCTAACTGCGATAATGCTGAAAAATGTCCACAAGAGCAGATTTCGATTGTTAGATAGTTTTCTATTTCCATAACATAGTTTTTGTAGTGAAGGATTAAGAATGTTGCTGGATTTTCCTACCTTACTGCTTCTTTTTAATTCGTGCATAGCTCGTCTAAGTACCTATAGATAGTACGATGTAATTAACAAGGCATTCCTTAATTGATATTTTAGCAATACTCTGTGTACGAACATAAATCATGTAGACATAAATCTTCCGCATGCAAGTTCTTTAGTGTAATCATGTCAATGGAATCATCTGTAAACAAGTCGGCACTATTCATTAAAGCACTTAAAATAAGAAAGTACAACTTTTGTTTTTACTGTACCAATGCAGGAAGATTAGCTGCCTTTTTCTCAGAATTATAAACGCAGTGTCACCGAGCTCCACTACTTTCGATAATGTAAATAGCCAACCCCAAAATAAAGATTCTTCTGTTACGTCTTTACTGAAACATAAATATTTACCATGTACAGATACTTTAAGAAACATGATTCATAATTAGGTCAATTTTCAGTCGATTCTTAGGTACAAAGTATTTACTCCTAGCAAACAATATTTAGCTATGAAATTACCTATTAAAAGTAATCGGAAAATTAAACAAATCTAGAAACTATTGATACTAGGTTTGCATTGAAATTATTGATAGAATTCGCAAAACTTATAACGCGGAGATGTATTTACAAGAATAATAAAGAAATATAAAATTAATTAAGTTCTATAGGGTTTTTAAACGCAAGCTCTCTATTAATACCATTAAATAATTAATAATTTTGAAAAGAATTTAAGGACAATAATAATATTATAAACAAAACTCTTCAAATCTCCACAAAACTCGTACTATATCGTCTATACTTTCATCTTCATCTTTTAATCTATTATATCCGAATCTGGGGAGTTTCGTAGACTTTCCAACCAACAATTAGAAAGTTCCGAGTTCAATTCTCGGAATGATGGTCCTCAAATTATTCTAAATTATTACAGCGCAGAAGTATAATTCGTATTACAGCGTTGGCCTGAAGTCAAGCACCATATGGAAATAGCATTAGGCACGATGTTTGAAAATGCCTCTCAAACAACTTGAGAGGCATTTTCAAACATTGCATGCATTTTCCTAGAGTGCGTGACTTGTGGCCCAAATCCTAGGTTATTTTCCTATGATGCGTGCCTTGAAGCCAACGCTGTATTTAAGAGGACTATATGAAAGCTGTTCAAAAATGAGGGGCAAAATCACTATAACACTGTAGTCCCATTGACAAAGGTGTTATATTTTCCTCTCTGCAAACTTCAATGAAAACCTCCAGGAGTAACAATGGAAGCAACTGAATGTACCTAGATTGTTCCTCAGTTTCACATCTACAACATTTCTTGACTACATTTTGGGTATGTTTAGTTTTTATAGTCCTTTTACATCGAAAACGAAAGTTACCCCCAAAATGCTGAAATTCTTGTGGGTTTGGGCTTAAAAAACCTATAAAAACTAAATATAACGGAAATGTAGTCAAGAAATATTGTAGATGTGAAACTAAGGAACAATCTAAGTACACTTAATTGCTTCTTTTTGTACTCCTGAAGTTTTTCAGTGACTTTATAAAGTCCGTGTTTTTCAAATTATCAGGAAAACACAAGTTGGCCGCAAGTAGATATCAATATATCCGAAATATCCCATTGGATTTTTAATATCAGTGTAAACTTAACACAAGTGACAACACTGGTAAGGCAGAAGCCAAAATCGACAGCGCCTTTTTAATTCACAGGTATTTGCTCGCCAATTGACCCTTTCAGCAACTTTCCCATAAACAAACACCTTCTAAATTCCAAGTTTCGGCTGTCTTCACTCTGGTCTTCTGTATGACATAAAGCTAAATGCAGTTATGCAGTTATAAATTTGATAAATAAAAAAGTGTGTACTACATATTGCTAACATTCATCTCCAACCTTAAAAATAATTAATGATGTAAAGAATAACCCAATATTTGTAAAAATGTTATAAATGCAAGAATTCCAATTATTCAAGTTTCATAAAAAATTTCAGGACACGCTTTCTATTATTATTGAAATAATATTAATAATATAACGAAAAATTAATCGGGGTAAAAAGTTATATATTATATATTATAATATAATATGGTAATGGTAATGGTTATATATTATATATATAGTTTTATAGTTATATATTATATCAATTATATATTATAATATAATATGGTAATGGTAATGGTAATATTTTATAATTATTGTTAAAAACATGTCATTTGAATATTAATTTTACCATGAAGCACAAACCGATGTGTACCATCCATTGGGACGACTAAGTATTTGAAAGAGTTCTGGGACGACAGTAAAGCAAGCTGTGATTGAAAATGCAGCCAAAGCAAAATTCCACAAGATCATGGCATGACGAAGATGAAAGGGTTTTCTATTTTTCATGTATTCTTGCCCAAGGTAGATGAAGATTAGATAAGATGCGACACAATATAAGGAAACTGTCCAGTTCTTCTCCATCCATTGAACTTTTTCCTCTTGCTTGAAATCAAAGAAGATTCTGAAAGCAGGAGGGTCCGTCCCATTTTCAGGAATCTAAAGCAAGCAAAAAACGAAAACTCGTGCATACATTACATTTGGCTAAACAATACTTCCATTTAACTAACATAGTGTCATTTATAAGATTAATCAGACCCTAACGACCTTCACAATCGCATAACGATTTCCTTCGCTTCTAAAGATTTCAAAGTAGAAATTTAAACTCATTAATAGATATTGCATGACTACCAATTACTTTTTGTACATTACATTACATTACCTATACATTCTTCCAGTTTACTTTGTTTTATAAAATAAGAAAATGGATGAAAAAATTTCTAGAATTTGTATTTGTACCAATTATTGGTTTGAAATTTCGATTTCCTAGGCTAAGGTGTATTAATATTTTTGGACAAGGTACGCTAATTTTCATGAATAACGATTTTGTACATGTGGAAAATACAATTAAGTCAATAAAATAAATGTCAACCTAAAACAACAACAACTTCATTGCAAGGCCAAATGGAAATGAACTGGCCCTATGCTGCGTAACAACAACAATAATGATACTAAACTTATCGGTAGTAGCGTAGTAGGTACTGTGTGTACTTTATCCAATAATGTATTATTGTACAGTGTACAGGTGCAATGCACGGATGCATTCCTAACTATTATGTTTCATGGCTGGGCTGATTTCCTTCAGCAGACTGGATGTTAACTTTTGCTAGATAGAGTAATAATTGTGTAGAGGAATTGCAGAGGTGTTGTTTGTGTAGGATCCTTTGCATTTGCATATTGATCAGGAGAGCAACTTATTTTCTGTAGGTACATCCGTCGTTTCGTGAGTACATCTCAAGTTGCATGGCTTCGTCCACAACAATTTATTTGTCTACCAAAAAGACTTTAGACAAAAAGGGACAATCTTCCCTTTACTGTACCTCTGCCTGCTCTGCTAGTTTAAAATAAAATATAGACCAAAAGCTTATTATGAATCTCTATTACTTCCTGGATTTATACTGTCCTACCTAGGAAGTCTCCAACAATTTCTAATGTTTCCGTGTCCTGCGATAGAAATGCAACTACTAATTGTACGTTTTATTTCAAAATGGCAAGCTTCAATGAATTATAATTTGGATTGTGTACCAATACCTTATCAATCATCATATAATTAAGAGGTGCGTGTTGCCTTTTCTTCAAATTCAAATTTCCAAGGTGCACCACAAAGAAGACAAAGATTGACCTATTTCAAAGGCTTATTTGGGATAATTTCCCATTTCCCACTTTATTTTATTGGCTTGCAATTATCGATTACAATTATCGATTGCAATTACAGTAAAATAAAAACCACTTTGCCATAAAGTAATTCGATATTCGAATACTTCATAAATGTAAAACGAGCAACAATTTAAAAACAAAAATTGTTCACCATCATTGCCATAATATTATAACTCAAAATACCTTAATTTTAGTAACATTTATTACAATTTAAGATAACTTAATTTGACTGATGGATTAAATAATAAAACTTCGACTCTATGTTTATAAAATATGAGGTAAATTATGAGTTATTTTATGACAAGTGAGTTTTTATTGGGGCTCGATAAATGTATGCCTCTCTAGTGCTATATGAACTACTTGAGAAATGCTTTTACAAACACGTGTACGCATTACAGCTACAGGTGTTTTAATGTACTTAATGTAATTATTGTTTTCATGCATCCGTATAATATCCGTATCTCTTAAGCCATTACCAATATTATTAATATTTTGTTTATTGCACTTTAAATTATGTTCCTGAACTAATAACACTGACTTTACGAAATTACGTCAACTGCAAAGTAACTGCCACTATACACTTTCAAATGTAATTTCTTTTATTTTTACAATTAAGTAACCTATTGCTTAATAAGTGGCAATTAATTATTAAAATGATTGTAATTTATACGGAATACTAGTAATTTAAGACCAAAAACAGATAAATAAGAATTTGAGTAAAATAGTTACCCTGTGATATTGATTCTGAATTTCCATGATTTCGTCTAGTAAACAGATCCTGGTGGAAATGAATACTATTGGACTGGAATTGGACGCAATTAACGTACTAAAAATTGTCCGTTTATATTAACAAAAACTGTAATGCAAATTGTTATTCACAGTTGAATTTGCTATAGTTATAACAACATTTGAGTTTTAACTTTTTACTGGAGTGGACTATGGTAAAAGATAAAAGAGACACGAAGGATGTTCCGAAAGAGTCGCGTGTCCGAAGACTACTGAATGGAGAAAAGTCGTAATTATGCTGTAATATAAGTATATCAGAGGCTTCTATATGATTAAATTTGGTAAACCTAATTGGAGTGGAGTTTGTCTCCGTTTGAGAAGAGAACTGAGGTGTCTCTGTGGATTGTGAGCCAAAAGAGTGGATAGCATTTCCTTTGAGTAACCCAACCGTTACCTATATAAGCATATTGTTCTTAAGTGCAGAGAGGATCAAGGTAACTCGCTTCTTTTCTTATTAACTTGTACTACTTTACTACTTTACCTACAGATTGCATGCCACAGGATTACACATTATAAAAGTAGTGAGAGTTTGTTTTGCAGTAAATTGTAAACAAAAGAGCAGGTGTACCAATAGCAGCAGAAATTGCATTTTCATTATGCAAATATATAAAATACTTCACATTTTCGCACAATGTGCATCAGGACACATAACAGTGTTAGTTAATAGAGGAATGATTGATCCCCAACCATTATAAAGGTAATTTACTTACTTTAAATTGCATTACATCTGTATATATGATTATTGTGCTGATATAATAATGTGTATCTCATGGCATTATGTATATGTACTTAATTGATTGTAGCGCGTACTATGAATAAGTCTAGCTTGGTGGTAGTAGAATAAAGACGTACTAAAATAACTCCCGAAGTTACCCGTCTTATTTAAAGCATTGTTAGGTGTCATACACTCGGTCAGGTCAACCAAGGCACCCTAACAACACATGGTGGCTGGTGTAAACCACTAAACTTTGAAACTTTTTGAATCAGTGATTTTTTCGTTCACTTTTTGACATTCAACGGTAGCGAGCACGCCGCTCTACCGTTAACCGAACATTAATACAGTGAACATTCCTTAAGTCCAGTGCAATGTCGACTGGAAGCGGATCAACTACCACTACAACTGCAACGACTTCTACTGCGACGACTTCTACTGCAACGACAACGATGGCTCCTTCACATCAAATAGTGCAGTGCCCAGAAAACTTTAATTTTTCGTGCCCGGGGGACTGGCCACAATGGATCAGACGGTTCCAAAGATATCGAAGTGCTTCAGGACTAAATAATCAGTCAGAGGAACAACAAGTCAACGCACTTATCTACATGATGGGGAAACAGGCAGACGACATCATGTTGACACTTGGACTCTCAACAGCGGATCAAAAGTTATTTGACCCGGTTGTAGCAGCTTTTGAGGGACATTTCATCATTCGCCGGAATGTGATATACGAGAGGGCTAAATTCAATTTACGTGTTCAAATGGAAGGAGAACCAGCAGAACAATTCATTACTACTTTATACTCACTGGCGGAACACTGTGCCTATGGAACTCTCCACGACGAGATGATTCGAGACAGGATAGTGGTCGGTGTCAGAGATAGAAGACTCTCTGAAAAATTGCAGTTGGATAATGCATTGACTCTTGCAAAAGCAATTGACATGACTCGTCAATTTGAAACTGTTCGGCAGCAGCAGGATGACCTGAGAAACGAAAAGGTGAATCCGAATGTCGATCGAGTGCAGACTACACGTGGACGTAACGAAGGTCCGAAAATAAACAACAATCCTAAATCAAGTAAGCAGTCTAATCAGAAGACACAGAAAAATTCCCGAAAACAGAGTTCGGAAAAACAAGGATCAGATAAAAAGTGCTACTTCTGTGGGAGGAAATATGACCATTCAAGAGACGAATGCCCCGCGAAGGACGCCAAATGCAACAAATGCTCAAGAAAAGGACATTTCGAAAAAGTTTGTAAGTCCTCCAGTTCTGTGAGCCAAGTGAGCACAACCGAGACTCATTTTGTTGGTACGGTGGAAAATCCGGTTCCTGGGAAATGGACAGAAACAGTGCTCGTGAATTCAATTCCTATTGAATTTAAATTAGATTGTGGAGCAGACGTGACAGTGCTACCCGCTAAACTTGCTCCAAAGTTTAAAACACGGTTATGCAAACCAAATACAGCTCTTAAGGGTCCAGCAGGGAGCCCACTTCCAGTGATTGGTGAGCTAGACATTATACTACAAAATAAACAAGTGAAACTGAGTGAACATGTGTACTTTGTGAAAGGACTCACTCAACCCCTTCTAGGCCGTGAGGCATGTGTACAGTTGGGATTCATTAAACGAATAGCCAGTGTTTCGGCTAAGACAGCGGTTCGACCCGAGAAAGAATACCCGAAACTTTTCTCCGGTTTGGGAAAATTGGACGTGCGACACAAGATAAGACTGAAAGCCGACAGCGAGCCTTTTGCTGTGACTGTTCCACGTCGAGTTCCAATACCGCTCATGGATCAATTAAAGGAGTATTTAGATGACATGGTGGCAAAAGACGTCATCGTTCCAGTGGATAAACCTACAGACTGGTGCGCACCCATGGTAATTGCACCGAAGCCAAATGGAAAGTTACGAATATGTGTGGATCTCACTCAGTTAAACAAGTGTGTCCTACGAGAATTACATCCGATTGGAGTCGTCGACCACCAACTTGGATTGATTGGTGGATTTCGTTACAAGTCCAAAATTGATGCTGTAGACGGATTTTGGCAGTTTACAATCGATGAGGAGTCTCAGCTTCTCACAACATTCATCACTCCTTTTGGTCGTTATTGCTATAAACGACTACCGTATGGAATTTCTTCTGCGCCAGAAGTATACCAAAAACATATGAGCATCATACTCAGAGGCATCGACGGAGTCGTGTGCCAGATGGACGACGTTTTGATTGGTGGAGAAACAATGGAAATACATGACAAACGTCTCAGACAAGTACTTTCGCGTTTACAGGAGGCAGGCATAACCCTAAACAAGCAAAAGTGCGAATTTGGTGTTACCAAAGTTCAATTTCTTGGTCATGTTATCGATGAAGACGGTGTGAAGCCAGACCCGAAGAAAGTTGAAGCGGTAAACGAGATGCCGGCGCCTACCTCAGTGGAAGAAGTTCGTAGATTCTTGGGACTAGCGAACTATCTTGGAAAATTTGTACCTCACATGACAGATGTGACTAAGCCACTCAACGATTTATTACGAGTGAACAACGAATTTGTTTGGGGACCAGCCCAACAGAAATCTTTCTTAGAAGTCAAGAAGATTTTAGTCAGTGACCCAGTTCTAGCTGTTTACGAATTGGGAAAGGAAACAATCGTTTCTGCAGACGCGTCCTCCTATGGACTAGGTGCAGTGCTGAAGCAAAAGCAAGTAGATGGAACATTCAGACCAGTCTCTTATGCTTCACGTTCTCTCACATCGGCGGAGAAAAACTATGCACAAATCGAGAAAGAAGCTCTCGCTTTCACATGGGCTTGTGAAAGATTCCATGATTTTATAACAGGTGCTGAGTTCAGTATCGAGACTGATCACAGACCACTAGTGCCTATCTTCTCAAATAAGAACTTGGACGAGTTGACTCCTCGGCTCCAGCGGTTTCGGATGAGGATGATGAGGTATTCATTCAAAATTTTTTATACGCCTGGGAAAGATCTCACAGCTGCAGATGCTTTCTCCAGACAACCATTGACTGACTGCGGCGATGGATCCTTCGAGGAAGAAGTTGCAGTTAATTCTGTATTGAAGAGCTTGCCAGCTTCGGACGAGAGATTACGTGAAATTTGGCAGAGCCAACAGGAAGATCCTACAATGCAGTTAATAACAAAATATAGTATCCAAGGATGGCCTGAAAAAGAAAAACTTAATACGCATTGCAAAATGTACTGGTCGGTACGTGACGAAATCGCATTGCAGACGGACTACTCATGAGAGGTTCCAGAATCATCATTCCAGACAGAATGAGACAAGAAATACTAGGAAAACTCCATGCCGGACACCAAGGTATTACCAAATGTCGTGCCCGAGCAAGAGAATCTTTCTGGTGGCCAGGGATTTCAAGTCAAATCGCTGAAACTGTGGAACGGTGTATTGAGTGTACGCAACATTCTACTGGGAGACATGAGCCGTTGATACCCTCAACGTTTCCAGAACGTCCGTGGCAAAAGGTTGCAACGGATCTTTTCTACTTAAACGGAAAGAATTTTATTTTGATAACAGACTTTTATTCGAGATACCCAGAAATCATGCAGTTATCAAAACTGACGGCAGATGAGATTGTGCTAGCCTGCAAATCTATCTTCGCCAGACATGGAGTGCCAGAAGCAGTTGTTAGTGACAACGGGCCTCAATTTCGCAAAACAGAAGGTTCTGCTTTTGCAAAGTTTGCCAAATCTTATGGATTTCGCCACACCACATCAAGCCCACGATTTCCTCAAAGCAACGGATTCGCGGAGGCAGGTGTACGAATCGTGAAGAATGGGTTGAAGAAAAATTCAGATCCCTATCTTGGTCTTGTGGAATACAGGGCCACTCCACTTTCCAACGGCTACAGTCCAGCCGAACTCTTATTTGGTCGTCGTTTACGCTCTACGTTGCCCATGTGTTCGAGCAAGTTGCAGCCAACGGTCGTGAACAAGAAAAATCTTCGAGAGGAAGAGGACCAGCGACGAGCCAACCAGAAAAGAAATTACGACAAACGTCACGGGGTTTACCAAAAGGAAGAGCTCAAGGGCGGAGACGTCGTGTGGATTAAAGACATGCGGAGTTGGGGAAAGGTGGAGAAGAAAGCAGATACTCCTCGCTCTTACTTTGTGAAAACACCTAGAGGATCAATTAGGCGTAACAGTTTTCACTTGGCCAAGGCATATGGAAAAGTCCCAGCAGGCGGAGAGGAGGAAGAAGAATTGGATATTCCGATCCCGGCAGAAACTCAGAAGCCAGTTCTGATGCCAGATGCGGAAACAACAGCAGTTCCGAGCGGAAGTGCTAACCAGACCAGGTCGCCCACGAAGGTAAAGACACCTGGAAATTTCTAGACCACGAGATCAGGAAGATCTGTGAAACCCGTGCAGCGCTACGGATACCCGGAACTTAAGGGGGAGATGTGCTGATATAATAATGTGTATCTCATGGCATTATGTATATGTACTTGATTGTAGCGCGTACTATGAATAAGTCTAGCTTGGTGGTAGTAGAATAAAGACGTACTAAAATAACTCCCGAAGTTACCCGTCTTATTTAAAGCATTGTTAGGTGTCATACACTCGGTCAGGTCAACCAAGGCACCCTAACAACACAATTATTGTGATAGGTATTCTCTATTATGCATCTTGGATGTAAAGTTGCCACTTATTTCGTTCTTTATGTCAAGAGAGCAATGCAACCAGATTTGGTTATCTGTGAGTAGGTTAGTAATAGTTGCCCAAATGTAAACAAGCAGTGAAGTCAAGGCAAGAAGGCAAAGGAATAACATTACAGTCAGAACAGTTAATACAAAGATACACAAATGCAAGGCGCAAGGCTTGGCTCTTTTGCATACTCACATTGTTTACTATTTACAGTACAACGCAAAATCGAACGTGCTAAACAAAACATTAGCAATATTTACGTAGCTTATAACTTTGTTTTATTACGTAAATAAATCTAGGGATCTTTGTCATTGCCCATCTAAAACCCATTATCACTTTTCGTTAAGAATGTACAGCGTGTCTCCAGAACCAGAAAAGCGCAATTAATAAGTAATCGAACGAATCGTAATTGCAACTACTAAATATGCAATAGAAAAAGAGTTACAAATGCAGGAAGAAATATTTACCTGTAATTCAATGAAGACTGCTACTTACCATCGCAGATTAACAATGCAAAATCTTTTCTGTTGTCACGCTACATTAGAATTTAATAAGGTCGCATATATTTCACTTTTCCATTTGCATGACAAAAGGTGTCAGAAGAACTGTACACGAAACCTCTGTACAGCCAGAACAAAGAAATAGTGCTAACGACAAGTGTTACCAATATAGAATATTCTCTGCATACATTGCACCTGTAATTTATATAATATAAAGCAATAAAGCATGTTCACGCAGCCATGCTCATGTTTTTGTTTATCATTACTTGACACTTGATATTGTTACATTGTCAAACAAAGATCAACCTTAATCAGAAACGCGTGTAAAATCCAAGCAAGCGAAAAGATCTCTATTAAGATCTTCTTATATTGCTTCTGGTGATGTTTACGCATAGTTACAAAGGTTGCATTTTAAACCTTCCATAATATCAAATAATATGACGGCACAATAATTACACAAGTTTGCGTCACATTCATTATTACGGATAACAACTCTTTTTTATTTATCATTGCAATTTTAGATTGAATAGTTTTACATGGTTTTTACATTATAATTTTGTTTGCAGAGGTACATGTAGAAAAGCGACAGATTTAGTTTAGCTCACATACACTACATTCTTACAAAAGGTCACGAAGATACAGATAACTCATGTGTCCCAACCATTATCATTAAAACAAAGATGACAAGTATGACAACCCTCTCCTGAATAAGTTCTTTGTCATCTATATCATAATATTAAGATAGCTGTTTTAGTTAACACTTAAGACTAGGTATTTTATAACATGATATAATTAAGGTATCCTACTTTAATTACAAATATTTAGTGTGCCTTTATATTATTTGTATTCTTATATGTTCATTATTAAGTTTATTTTATAACTGTTTTATTTATAAAACTCATGAAATTTTACGGTCAATGCTTAAGAACAGAACACGTGTTCTTAGCGATACAGATCAAGTACTGTTAACTTGCTAGTCATAGGAACTAAATTGACCGAAACCCAAGCGCCGTCTTTCCTCTGATTGGCTGAAAATATTTGTAAAATATGCTGTTTTATTGGCTCCAAGACTACCGGCGGCCATCTTTTTTTCTTTATCAAAAAAGTAGGTGACTCAATTCTGAAAAGCGGAGTCACATTCTCAACAAATTTCGTTGTCCTGTCACTACTACTGTACATTCTTCGTACATAATAAGTATTGTTCTGTAAAGATAACAATAACGTGCAGCAATATTAAAATTCCATTGAATTCAACACAGAAGGGCATGAAATGACTGAAAGATGAAATATTTCATGAAATGAAGTAAGCTTTTGCACTCAATTAACACTATAGTATTTGAGTTTTCACAAGTTTCCTATTTCGTTAAGAATAAAAATGAAGGTGATACTGTTGGTTGTGTATTGTCGTTCAAACCAAACGTTTAGCTTTGTTATTACAAGTATGACAACCCTCTCCTGAATAAGTTCTTTGTCATCTATATCATAATATTAAGATAGCTGTTTTAGTTAACACTTAAGACTAGGTATTTTATAACATGATATATATAATTATGGTATCCTACTTTAATTACAAATATTTAGTGTGCCTTTATATTATTTGTATTCTTATATGTTCATTATTAAGTTCATTTTATAACTTTTTTATTTATAAAACTCATGAAATTTTACGGTCACTGCTTAAGAACAGAACACGTGTTCTTAGCGATACAGATCAAGTAATTATTTCGTGGTAAGTAATAGTAATAACAACTCGTTATGAGTAACTTTAGCTTTACTTTTAAAAAACAAGGAAACGAAAATTTTAGTACGAAAAACCGATAGGTAACTTTACACTTTATTATTCCTTTGCGTCGCCAACACCGTCTGGGTTAATAGCAAAAGTCGCCTCTGATTCGGGGAGGCATGGAGAATCGTATATCTTACATATTCGAGTTTCGCCTCTTCCTTTCCGGAAATATAATCTATTGAATGTATAAACCAGCAAAAATTAACAAAGTCTCCAAATGGATTTTTAAAAACCAGATAAGCTCAACGTCGATTTTGAAAGACTTATATATAAATAGCAAGTAATTTAAATGAATGGAGCAGTAAATTTAATGAAAAATTACAGTAGAATTTTTGTCTTTAAATTAAATGAAATGTTCGGTAGATAAAGGAATTGACTAATAAGTGCCATAAAACACAGAGGCAGTAGGCATAAATAAATAAGCAGTACACACAAAATATTTTAGGCAGTAACAAGTAAAAATTGAAAGTTAAGCTTTACTATCCGTCACATGACGGCAATAATAAATTTGTAAATACTTTTCTTATTTTTCTGCTTCTTTGTTCTGAGAAGTGTGTATTATAGTCCCACTTATTAACTTATCGTTTTGAGACATTGTGTTCTCAACGAAGGACGTTAAAAGGGTTAAGCATAGATCGGCAAAATACTTGCATTTTGAAAATGCTTAATTTTGTATTTCGTATTTTGGGGCCAGAAAACATTAAAAGTATTTTGTAAGTTGTACTTTTGGGTATTTTGAAGAAGATTTGGGTATTTCAAAATACAAAATGCCTCTACGACTTTATTATTGGTAAGCAAATGGCTCATAATTATATTAATAGTTCGCTTTTATGGACATTTGTTTTCAAAAATGTATTTTCAAACTACTGTTTTTGTATTTTGAGGGGGAAAAAGATGTATTTTGAGTCGAACAAGTATTTTAGTTTAATATTTTATTTTGGATCGAGGTTTTGAGTATTTTCGAACAAGTATTTTAGTTTAATATTTTATTTTGGATCGAGGTTTTGAGTATTTTCGAACAAGTATTTTAGTTTAAAATTTTATTTTGGATCGAGGTTTTGAGTATTTTCGAACAAGTATTTTAGTTTAAAATTTTATTTTGGATCGAGGTTTTGAGTATTTTCGAACAAGTATTTAAAAAATAATTTTGTGATTATTTTGTCCATCTATGGGACTAAGACGTTGCGTTAGTTACTAGAAGTTAGGCTTCCGCATTTTTCTATTCTTGTATATTTGCATACCGATGAGTATCGCTATTTTACAGGCTCATGCCTTCTTTCGATTACTGCCTCACTAATTTGTTTCTACCGAAAATTCATTTAACTACCAAATGACGACTCATTATTTTTACCCTATGTAAATACTGTACCGCCTACAGTACTATGTTTTACTGCCTCATTAATTCCCAACCATTTTGAAATTCATAATTCATAAAATGCAGACCTTGTGGTAGAGGCATGAGCAATAATGTTTCCACCGATTGGCTTCTTAGGGTCAGCAGCAAACATAGCTGCTCCATCGACTTGAGCGACAACCTGGTTAGTAATGACAACAGCAACGCCAAACTAGTGCAAATATAAATAAAAATTAGTAGAATCACCAAAAGCAGCAATTCGCCTTTTATTGTTTTTCATATATTATTTTGTTACTTCGTCTGCTAATCGTAAGAGTAGTCTGAGGAATCTAGCCAAATGCATCTGTCGGGCGGACAGTTCTCCACGGCCAGAGTAATCAGTTCGGTACAAAGACGTCGCGCTATCGACAACCATCAATGCATATCTGAAAACACAAAACAAAGCCAGTTGTATTAGTAATTCATAATTATAGTTGAACCCAAGATGGCTGAGTTGAACCTCATTGGTCCAATTAGCCCAAAACGCCGATGTTAAATACTTCACTGATGCAAAATATCACTCTGTCCGTTTGTCTGTCCGTGTTTCACTCCACATTTTGTCGGTGGTATAACTTTTGAACGCATTTACATAAATCCACCAATTTTTTAAACATCACTCATTGAAATACTTACCTAGAATGCTCCGTCTCTCTGTCCGTTTGTTTGTTTGTATATTCAATTTGTATTGTTTTACTATTTGTTCAAAAATCTACTACTATCTGTTTACTAAAAATCTACTACCTGTACCTATCTTACTACACTACTACTACTATCTAATCTTCTTAAAATTATATCTTACATCTACATCTTATACATATTACGCACGTTTTGCTACGGTTTATTTAAGTAATCAACAGACCAGAAAATACATTGTAGGTAAAATGTATACACTCGATCCGAACCCAGACCCAGGATGACTGGGGAAAAATTACTCTAAAGTAACAAGTTATTCTTACTAAATAATTACTAACAAAGAATACTAAAAAGAATAAGAATCAAATTACATAAAACTTTTTTTAATTTTATTTATAACAAATCTAAAATTATTTTAAAAAATACCTTGATTCTGACATCATTGCAGAGGCCTGTACAAGTAATTGTGTTTGATGGTCTGTATT
Source organism: Yoshiicerus persimilis (assembly GCA_020352615.2). Lineage (NCBI taxonomy): Eukaryota > Metazoa > Arthropoda > Collembola > Entomobryomorpha > Tomoceridae > Yoshiicerus > Yoshiicerus persimilis. The sequence goes on along the minus strand of CM036944.2, from coordinate 206,740 downwards.
GTATGCCCGAGCGTAGGCTACATTGTCCAATACGTCTTGCCCGGACAAACCAAATCTCTCCGCAGTTGCTAATAGTCTTTCAGGCCGAAATGTGCCCTCAGTATCAATATATAAACATTTTCCTTCGGCTCCACTGCTATCGATAGGTAACTGTATTTACAAACAAAATCATTAAACTAATAATTCACAGCAATACAGAATTAAATAACTGATATTTTAGAAGTAAACTTGAGTATTGCTTCACCTGGCATGTGACAGCTAGAGTGTGACAGAGCTGCGTCTTTCCTGTTCTAAATTCTCCAAACATTTCGGTAATTGAACCAGTTTCAATCCCACCGCCAAGCAGTTTATCCAGCTCTTTAGATCCCGTAGTAATCAGAACGACTTCAGACCTTTTCTGATGGAACTCTGTGGCTGTGGTAAAACCCATTGGTACAAGTTTTCCAGCCTCCGCCTATAATTGAGATTCACAATTAGTTAGGTATTGTTAGGTAAACAAGGAAAACCGCTTTATTAAGCACAATACTTAACACAGAATGCTAAACTGTTGATTGTGTAGTGTCTATATATGCCTCACTTTAATCTTCATAATCGAGAGCACATTTTATTGAACAAAACTCACCAAAATTTTGTCAGCTTTAGCTTCACTGATCCCTTTAATTGTAATAAGAGCCTTTTTGGGGGCGAAGGCAATGGATTCTACGGTGTGGTAGCCTGCTTCTTGAAGTTTCTTGATATCTCCACTCGTTATTCCATTTCCCTACAAATATTCATTAAATAAACTAAAACGCACTGCAGAACAACTAATAAAATTAAGTAATCCTTTTTGTAATTCTTATCACCTCTAATTTTCCTATTAACTGTGGGCCAGCGTCGTCATCCTCTTCCTCGGCTGCCTTATTAGAGTTTTCTTGTGGCTTTTCCACTAACGGTGAAACAACTGCTTTTGTTGCTGAAGGTCTTGACTTGCATTTTGACGCCATTACAAACTAGAAATGATTTTGAGGTACAATTAATTACTGAACAATAGTTTCATTAGTTCCAACTTCAATTGTCCCAGTTTCTAAAATTCCAAATTTACAAGAAAATTGACTACCCCTAATATTGCCCGACGAATAGAGGAATTGATGACACCAGACAAGTAATTCAAAATTCGCAAAAGACTAAAAACCAGTGGAAAATCAAAATAAGGTAAAAGCAGTAAAACCTCTGCAGTTTAAACTAATACTTTTATCGAAAATTAACATTAGAAGATCAAAAATGAAATAAAATGAATCCAATTTATGAAAAAATTAGTAAAAACTGGATACAGTTTTTGTATTTTTGTAGCATGTACAATAAGTTAAGTTTACAAAAATTTTATTATTATAATATTACTCTTCAAATCCTAAACAGGTACAAACTGGATAGTGAACTACAGTGCGTGTGAAGAAGTGACAACCGAATTCCCGCCACGTTCTCCCGGTCACAAGTAATCAGGTTCTACATGGTGCAGAATGAAGTCAAACGAGAGGAAAACTCAAATTTGAATTTCCACAAGTAATTTTAACTTCATCATCATATCAGTCAGGCAGTCCCAAACCAATCCCAATAGTCACCTTTAAATTTGTGTCATAATAAAGTTTTCTAAAGTACAGTTAGTGAAGTGAAATGGACAAAAACTGTGTGTAGGTCGTATCACTAATTTGTAATATGCAATTCCATTATAAATTGTCAAAAATTCATCGTTTAATAATGATTTTGAACTTTTTTGAGTCTGAGTAGGAAATTTGAAACTGGAATGGACATAAAAATATAAATAACATGCTATTCTTAAGACATTTAAGAACTTCTGCATTGAGAACCGAAAAAGGAGTAAAGGGGCTGTCATGTACAATTACGCATCCAGTAAAAAATATTGTGACTAAGACGATTCAGTGTGGGGCATTGAACACACATAACTTCAGATTGTATTTTTGTAGGTTCTTTTATTCTTAATCTAAATCACTTTTTTCAATTTTTGCTTTCTTTTTCGAATTTAATGATTGTGGGGTATAGTTCATATCGTTATACAACTTGTGGGTGGGACTTGTAAATCGGTAATTATATATGCTTGTTACGTGTCGTAATATTGGTAAATTGGTAATGAGGTTAATAATGTACACAAAAATTGAGGATTTTCTTTGTGTTTCAGGCAATGAAAATGGCCCGATTTCGTACTTCCATGATATTCCACTACGGTCGCATGATTTTCACGGTAGTAAAACATATAATATGATCGTGGAAATTCCAAGGTGGTCAAATGCTAAGATGGAAGTAGGTGACTGTAAAAATGCCCTAAGTAAATTAGGTTTCTAAATACAAGATTGAATATTATTTTCACTAGATTGCTACAAAAGAACCACTGAATCCTATAAAACAGGACATGAAAAATGGAAATCTGAGATACGTTAGCAATTGCTTTCCTCATCATGGCTACATATGCAGTAGTATGAATAAAAACTAGCAAATGCTTTTACTTCACGTTTTTGAAGTAAAAGGTGCCTTTGGTATGAATAAAAATTTGAACCTCAGCTTTTACTAAACAAGAAACTAGAAGTAAAAGTTAAAGCTTCAGTAAGTGTAGTATTTACTACTTTCCAAGTAAATACTAACGAAATGGTATGAATAAAAGTAAGCTTTTCGAATTTAATGATTGTGGGGTATAGTTCATATCGTTATACAACTTGTGGGTGAGACTTGTAAATCGGTAATTATATATGCTTGTTACGTGTCGTAATATTGGTAAATTGGTAATGAGGTTAAGTTAATAATGTACACAAAAATTGAGGATTTTCTTTGTGTTTCAGGCAATGAAAATGGCCCGATTTCGTACTTCCATGATATTCCACTACGGTCGCATGATTTTCACGGTAGTAAAACATATAATATGATCGTGGAAATTCCAAGGTGGTCAAATGCTAAGATGGAAGTAGGTGACTGTAAAAATGCCCTAAGTAAATTAGGTTTCTAAATACAAGATTGAATATTATTTTCACTAGATTGCTACAAAAGAACCACTGAATCCTATAAAACAGGACGTGAAAAATGGAAATCTGAGGTACGTTAGCAATTGTTTTCCTCATCATGGCTACATATGGAACTACGGAGCTTTACCTCAAACTTGGGAAAATCCGCATCACGTTGATCCGATAACAAAATGCAAAGGGGATAATGATCCCATCGATGTATTGGAAATTGGATCTAAAGTAAGTATACACTTGTAAGCCACACTATTGCTTTCGGCACCATTAACCATTTATTTCCTTTTTAAAAATAAGTTTATGGATTAGTAATAGCAATAATAATGAAGGACATTATTTTAAAGGTTCACAAGATCGGTGCTGCGCTCCCAGTGAAAATTTTAGGATGCTTTTGTGTACTTGATGAAGGTAAATATCTAGCTATTCAGCTACTAGAAATTGAATTGAAGGCAATCGAAGAACAATTTTACAAATTACAAGTGAACGCCTATTGTAACTGATTGATATTTCATAGGAGAAACCGACTGGAAGCTGTTGGCTATCGATATAAATGATCCATTGGCAAAGAGAATGCACGGTACGAAGAGATAATTAATTATTGAAATAATTCATAAAGTTAGCTTAGGAAAGTATACCACTTTGAACTACTGAAATTTTTTTTTTGACTTATCTGGTACAAAAATGCAAACCATATTTGCATTTTGATTTCCTTGTATACTCACTAGGGACGAAGGACATAGAAAAAGAGATGCCTGGTTTAATAAAGGCATCAAAAGAGTGGTTTCAAATTTATAAAATTCCAAATGGAAAAGGTGTGAACAAGTTGGCGTTTGAAGGTGGATCAAAAGATGCAGGATTCGCACGCAATGTAATCGAAGAGACGCATGGCTATTGGCGTGGCTTGTCTAAAAAGTCTATTCTTTCCAATGACGGCCTTAATCTGTAAGACTTTAATTATTGCTCGCTTGGTACAAATAGGTGTAGGGAAACTGATTAATTGCGAAATAAGATTAATTTTGCTGAAAAATGAATTGGTGTATTGTTGCAGAGATAGAGTTACTTCTGAAAACAGTCTTCCCGAGTTCGTAATTAGTGTGGAGCAGGCTAAGAATATTGTAAATTCTCGTTCAAATGTGGGGGAACCTGCTGCAAAAGGGGATCCTTACAGTAAGTTCTTAAAGTACGATGAAACGTATAGTAATTGAAACTTAATTAAATGAAGACATTTAATCAAGTTTCCAGTAGTAAAGGTATAAGTATAAACAGCAAATTTTGCCGTTACTAATGTACTCCATTCTATTGTTTCTAGTGGACAAATGGCATTACATCAAGATTAAATAGTTAATATTTTCAACTATGTATAAAATGAAACGAAGTCCGATAATAAAATGCTCCATATTTTGTTGCAAAACGTATAATAGGTCTTATAATTTCTATCTTAATAACTTATAATTTCAATGTTCATTTCATTAATATTAGTGCAAAAAATTGAATTTCTATTTGGAATTCGGAATTTAAGTAATGGAGAATATAGAGAAGAGCGTAAGAGTCGATAGGAAAAATTATAAACTTTATTCTAGTAAAACTGTAAATAGAATTGGTTAATAAATTATTTGTTGAAAAATGTACATGTGGGAGCCAAAGTGGTTTGGCATAGTGAATAGTGTTAACACAGTTAACAGTCAGTTAAAAGAAGAAGATATTGAATCAAAACCATAAGATTATGAATTTGACTTTATTTTTTCTTGTGGTTAACCCTAACGGAAACTTGAGCGTTGTTGCTTCCCAAGTGAGGATTTTTTCCATCAGGAGCAGAGTACGAGTAGCTATAGGCATAGCTTGGTTTCGGTGGGACAACAAGAACTCCGGTGGCTCTAACAGCGTGAATGGCGGGAGCAACGACTGGAACTGGTTCATGAATAACTGGAACGGGATCATGAATGACTGGGACTGTGTGCCGGGCAGCTGGAACAGCAATTATATTGTTAGGGCGAACAACGCGAGTTACAGCTGGAATTACTACAGGACGACCAGGTTCCTCGCCCTCAGCTCCTCCAGAATAGGCTCTAGCTGATGGAGAAATGCTGGCAGATGCTCCAGGGCCTATAATGGCTGTTGCAGAGGGTCTCGCAATAGCTACATCTCCAGACCCACTTCCCGAACGGAAATAACGAGAATTTCCAGTTTTTGCTACTGCTTCAGGTCGGATGTCAGCATGACCTCCTGGACCCACAATGGCTGTCACGGAAGGAAGAGCTGCAGCAACGTCTCCACCATTACTTCCTAAGGATACATGTTCCCCGTTTCTCGCGTCTCCCAAGTTTACTCCAACAGTGTTCGGATTTGGTGCTTTATATGAATCACAACAAAAACATTATGTCGTTTCTCATCTTCTGATACGTGGCAAACCAAATAGTTCTAAATAATATTGATGAAATAAAATACTTAATCTTTACATATTCATTTTCAATTTCAAGATGCTAAACCAATTTGCAAAACAAAATTTTAGTCTCCAAAATGAGATATTAAAATATATGAATACTTATTCTTATTCAGTATAGTTCCGAACAAAAGTAAATCACCTCAGTCTCAATTTCATAAAGATGATAAAACAATTTGGTATTTCATTTTGGCTACAGCTCCCAAAATTATATGAATGGCGACATTAAAATAAAAATATTCAAAATATGTCATCACAAAATAATTGAAGTTTTGTCACATTTTGGAAACTATGTTGTATTGTGGTTATTTATGTGTTCTTAGGTATTTGGCATTATTATTGATAAAATGGTTTGATACGTTTCAGAAAAGACAGGGAAGGGTATTGCTAAGAGAAGCGTAGCGAGTGGTTATAATAATGCCCGATCTGTCCGTCTGTGCGTTCCCGTGTGTATGTGTCTCTGGCATAAACTGAGCTCCCGCATTCACACACACCTCTGACGACTCGACTGTTTGCTATGGTCTGTGTTACCGGGTTTACTGTTATTGCAGGAGTAACATTCGTGAGAATGAAGATGATCGATAAAGGAAAATGTACTTATGATGAATAGTACCCAATAGGACTGTGGACACTGGCGGTTTACTACGAACGACGACAGGGTCAACTTCTCTGAAGCGAAGATCCGGTGCGGGAACGACAACTTTGCCTCTGGCTGAATTCCTGAGACGCTCTGCATACAAAACCTCAGTGTTTGGCCGGTAGCCCTCTCCGTCAGCGAAATAATGGACTTTAATGGGGACACCATCCGGTCGAATGTAGAGAGATTCTCCTTCTACCGTTCCATCCGCCAAGCGTCTCTCTGCCACGTATCGGTGCTGTCCTGTGTACGCATACCTTAACAAATCACAAAAAATCACTCTCACCATCAGCAGAGACAAAAACTTAAGTGCTACCTCCACCTGCATACAAATTCCATCCCTTCCTACCCAAATCTCTACTCTCCTTCACTAATCATCCAAAATCGCCCAATCATTTCCAATTTCTTAGTATCCACACATTCTCAATCAATAGTACATCCTGTACACAATTCCCACCAGAAAATATCATCAAATATCTCTCAGAATTTGGGATCTCTCGGAATAAAACAATTTTACACTTTGCGTTGAATTTCCGTGCAAATTCTAATATGGTAATAATGTATTGCACATGTGAAATGTTAAAGACTTTGTGGTAAAGAGGTCATATTTATGTGATTGAAAGTGAGGTGCTGAGATCACATAGTTTTAGTCATCGACATAAAAGAAAAGAATTTTGGAAGAGCCTAAAGCATTTATCTGCGTAGGTGGTATCTTATCTTGTGAACTTTTTTATGACATCTCTGTCAAAAGTCAAAGTTTCTTTGTTTTGGCATCTGTTCCTGTGTCTAAAGCACTGAGATGCACATTCTGTGCATATGGACAGTATAGAAGTGGAAATGAGTTGGAAAAGAAAGAGATTTTGAACAGAGAGGTGTAGCATTGTAATTCATTGTGTACTGCGGAGCAGAAAGTTGCTCTTGATTGGTATTATGATGTTGTGATGGTCGTAGTGGTGCTAGAGTTAGCCGAGGTGGATATTCTTTGTAAGAATAAGAAATGAGTGAAATGACTGAAAGACATTCCACCCCTTAGTCAATGCAGTGTCCCTTTTAAATCCCTTTGCTTTGCCTATCGCTTAACCTTAGCTTAATAACGTTCTTACCTGCTTGTCCTGTCTTGTCTTACATACATCTCACTTTTTCTTACTTCTTACTCACGGACGCATGCATACCAATAACAATATAAGAAAACTCCCTTAGATATACATAGACCAGTATTCTCTCATATTTCCTAACAGGAACTAACCTACTACCTCCACTGCACTATACCAATGTAATTTACCAACCCACACCTGCCTGCACACTCTAATATATTACTTATTCTTACTTATTCTTATACCACAACTGCATACCTACTTAGCATCGCCTCAAGCTCGCTATAACACTTTAAACGTGCTATGCAATAGTTTAATGTATAAAATACCCTTTTATTTATATACATGCACCACAAACTCGTATATTATTGTTATAAAGATAAAAATATTCACGCAGATAGTATTATTGAGGCTTGTAGAAGTGAAAATCCACATAGAGATGGGATTTAATACTAATGCACAAATATTTTTTTGTACTATGCAAATCTATTTATTTCATGCAAACTGAATATTACATATTATAGAAACAATTTGTGGAATTTTGTATGTATTTCCAATGCATATTTTAAACAGAGCAATTAAAACAAAGACACCTATCACATTACATGGGTACCGCATTTAAAATGCTTTATCAGTATTTATGTATTGTTTGGAATGGTTTTGGAAGATTTTGCATGTAATTGTAAAAGATTGAAAATGTGGACGGTCTTTGCTTGTGTTTGTTAGATTTGCATGAAAAGTTGAGTAAGTGTGATAGGAAGGTAATAATTTGAATACTTTATGTTTCGATCCAAGCTCTAAAGTGGTACGAAGGATAGTTAGGTATGTTAGCTACCTTTGGTTTACTTACGGCAGGGTTTGCGTTGATTCTACTCTACCTGTCAGTCTTGTCTTTCTGAAAATCTGATTTGGTTACAGAGCGGTATAGCAGTGTGCTTGTGAAGGTATGTATATGCCAGTGGAAGGTATGGTGGAGTAAGGAAGGACTGTGAAGACAAGGAGAGAGAAGGAAAGAACACCACCCAAAGCCGAGAGACTCGAACAGACTGTACATAATTACAAGAGAGTTAGATAGGATAATAGAGAGCAGACAACGCAACGTTTGTTACTTTTATCATTTTATGTGTGGTAGAGACCAACATTCTTGCTACTCTACTTATTTCGTAGATTTTTCTTCGCTCTGCTCCAGCACCTTTTCCTTCACATTCCCTCGTTTGTCTGTCGTATCGTGTGTGTTCCCATCTCTCTTCCTCACCTATTTACATTCCCATTCCACAAACTCCTTCAAACTATTACCAGTTTTATAAAACACATTCATGTTTTGCAATTAGCAACAACGGAGACAACCTGTGCAATGTCGGTTTTTCATCTCCTCGCTGCTACCGTTGCACTTTCATTAACAACATCAGCTCAAGAGACCAATGGGGGAGTCTCCGAGAAATCCTATGGAATTCTCATAGGCAAGTTTAACGTGTACCATCACTCCGTCGGAGGATCTGTCTATGCCGTTAACGAAACTACCATTTTCATCAAGAATTTCAATTATGACGGAACTGGAAAGGATGCCTACTTTTGGGCTGGCTCCGCTGGAAATGGACCTAATCCTAATGGATACATTATACCTGATCAAAATGGAAGGTGAGAAATTCTAGAAGGAACAATATTTACACTATTTCATGTTGTATCACCAGCCGTATGGAAAATATGGATTTGGTTGGTACCAATATTTCAGATATTAATGCCAATATGCCCAATTAATTCACATTCCTTGCAAGAAATATCCAACAATGTTTCCGATACTTCCATATCAAAATATTTATGCCAATATCTTTCCAACTAAATCCCTCTTTATATGCAAAATATGTTACTAATATTTCCGATTAATTCGTGTTTTATATGGAAAAATAATTATTCTTTGTTTTTTTCAGAACTAATATTTTGCAGAAATCCGACAACAAAGATTTTACCCTTACTCTTCCGGAAAATAAGAAGATAGCGGATATCAAATGGATTTCTGTCTACGATTTAACACGATTGGTATGGATTTTCTTTGTTTACCGCTTAACTATATATACTGGAATGTGGCGAAATAGGAATATCTGTACCTATCTGGAATCTGTATCATAAGCCTTTTTATATCTTTTAGGAAAATTTTGGTGATATTTACATTCCTGACGGATTCCAACCTCCAGGCATAGAACAACTCCCTCCACTAACATCTAAAACCGATGACTGTACATCGGATCAAATAGAATTGCTGGATTTGAAATCCATTCGCATCAATAACTTCAATTTGGTTTCTTACGAAGATCAAGGTTAGAGTGCTACCATATAGCAGAGGGCAGATGTAAATTATTGTATTAGAGGTTCGGAATTCTAAAGAGCAATTTTTTGTTTAGAAAATTACTTTGTGGTGGGCAAAGGCCATGTACCTACTCTGAACAATGGAGCACAAAGAATTCCCGACGAAAACGGATAGTAAGTCAGTTTTACGTATAGCGCTTGGGAATTAGATTAATTTTTAGTACATAATATCCAGTGTAAGTAAATCATGATTGGTTCAGCTGTAATGCCTGTAATCTTAATGGCTTTCGGTTTGTGAATTTTATTGCAGCTTAGAACCCTTGAGAAGTTATAATAGTGAGCACATAACCCTAACTCTACCTGGAGAATTGACTCTTGAGAATATAGATTGGTTGGCCATCTACGACAAGTTAAATAACAAGCCATTAGGGTACATTAGTATTCCTAGCGAAATTAATGTTCCTCCAAGTCTCAGGAATATTGTTGTAAGCGAATTAAAATGTTAGGAGAATAAGGAAAGCACGCATTTCGTTGTTCTGCCAGTTAAATGTGTTTCCATTTAATTTAGAAATACGACTACAGTCTTCCAAATTGTGAGCCACTCCACACTGATTTCCATTTCAGTTGGGATGTTGTCGGACAGACAATAACTATTGAATTAGTGGCCGTTGCAGGTAACGAAGCTAAAAATATAAAGAAAGAACTGCTTAAACGCTAATATTCTGGATTTCTTTGAATTTTATAGGAGAAGATGATTATCTCGGATTCGGAATTTCTGGTCACCCCAATAAATCGCAAATGATTGGATCAGATGTGGCAATTGGTCATTTAAATTTGAAAACTGGACAAGGTGTAGTAGAAGATTACAACATCGATGCAAAATCTCCGGTAACTTGATTATTTTCAGCCCCGACTTTAAATTTGTTTTTGTGCTTACGTAAAATGAGCATTTAAATTCTTTTTGATAGTGTTCAAATATTCTTGACGTAAAGCGGGGAGTCTGTAAAGATTCAGTGCTGGGTTCTCCAGATGCGGTTCAGGTTTTAGAAGGACGAAGAGTAGGTCCTCTCATAGTACTCAAGTACAGAAGACAATTGAGCAAGTCCGATGAAAAGGATAAAGAAATTAATACAGCTGAGGTAAACCGTATAAAGGATTTCTTTGTTCTTAACCCATGTTGGAGGAGATGAAAAGAGATATAATTTGATTTATTTCAGGCGATTCCAATAGTGTGGGCAGTAGGTCGCCTACTTCCAAACGGCCAACCTGGTTTTCATCGTCTCTACCCAAAAAGCCTGAAGAAAATAAAGTTGGTAAACAAACCTGATCCTAACAAGCAAAGTAGCGAAAATTCTAATGAAGATGGTTCAGAAATGAAGTCATGTTTGCCTTTCGTAATGCCCGACGAGAGTAAGACAATGTACGTAAACATAATTGTAAAACAGGTTTTACTTTCACACAAGTAATAGTGAAGGAACTCCACATAGTAATTCCGAGCGGCTAGAATTGAAAAGAGCTATTCATGTGTTTTAGAAAACCCTGGGGTCCTTTTAAAATAGTCGACGGAAAGTTACGGACATTTACAGCCAGATTGGGACCATCCGCTGGAATTCGTGGCTACGAAGGCGTCACAGGTAAACCATGAACTATTTTACACTCAAACCTTTGCGAATTTCACGAAAGAATGAGCAAATAAGTTTAAATGGCAAGAAATAAAGTTTTCACAAGAGAAGAATGCTAATAATACGATATTATACAATAATTAGGGATGGCGAGTCCCGGATATGCATGGTACATCCACGGTTACCTCGCTCCCGAACTCTACATGCAACGCGGACTTACGTATTCTTTTCGTGTCGAGGGCGGCAACAATCCACATAACGTGGAAACTTACCACCCCTTCATTATTACTAACGAGGTAACCAATTCTCTCGTCTAAACACACACATACATCTAATACGACGCAGAAAAACTTAATATTCATAAGATACTTGAGCATTCAACTGTGTAATTTAGGAGGAACTAATTATTATCACACATATAACATTTTATATTCCAGTATCATGTTGAACTTCGGATTTTTGCAAGGAAAAGTGGGCGGAAATAATGATAGGGAGGAGTGAGTCATTTATTAATATTCATGATGTTTGTATTCCTTTAGCCTCTTGGCGGTCACAACACTGCTCCAGGGAAAGTGATTTTGGCTGGAACAGAGATCACCAGAAGAGACCAAGTCCGTCCCACAGCTGCTGGACGACTTTGCATCTGGAGACACGAGCGCTCTGATAGACGACTCGACTTAAATTACCCAACTTTCGAAAAGTACAGAAATTCATTGAAGCTCCGTTGCGAAAATGGGTCAGAACCAGCAATTTTGGAAGTTTCGCCAAATTCCTCATGGCCTGACGTGGTTTATTACCACTCCTACGTGAGTCCCAATATGGGGTGGAAAATTAACATCGTAGATAGTTTGGACAGAGCAGAAGTCTATGCAAGTGGGAGCTCAGCTAATTTCCCAGTTCTGACTATTCTCTTATCTAGCTTTTGCATATTATTCTTTTGTTCGTTTAGATCCACAAATTGTAAATCCTGATCTTAATTCATAAACTCTTAGTCTAGGTTGTTAGCTTAGTCTTTTTATAAATAATGTAAAAAATTTAAATGTCCTGACCTCACAAGACATTTTATGGATAGAATGGAGCTCAATACTATTAGGGAAAGCCAATGAACAGAACAGGTAATGATTAACAGACTTACCACACCAGGGAACAAACGCAACACAAATTCCCAATTTTAACATTTGATAATGTCAAGTTATGTAACTATTGTAAAACAATCGTGTTATTGTTCGAATATTCTGACATTCCTAGACAGATCAATACGAAAAGTGCGCTTCATCTGTATTTCTAATGTAACATTAACATAACATACGTTCTCCACTATATTCCAAAAGCATAATTGGTCTCAATTTTTTATTTTCTTGACCTGACCTGATAAAATTTGGTAAAATTTTTTTAAGGACTACTCTTGGGGTGTGAAAACGGGAATTGACAGTTTTATAATAATGAGTGCCTTGTATTTGTATTGTAATTTTGTATTTTCTAGAATTTTTATTGTAAATCTTGGAAAAGTAGGGTTAAAAATCGTATAGACTGATTACCATGAAGTAACTAAACTAAAACATTACCTACTAATTGTAACAATATTTTAGATGTATAATTAAGTACTCATGAGATACTGATAATGGTTTACCTAACTTATTATTCATTAAATGGTTAGATTTTTGTATTTTAGTTAAATTAAATGTTTGTCTGTAGTTTGTACTATAAAGCCCTGAAGGCTTGTTGGTATTATCGTTTTGTTGACGACGTACTATGTTATACCAATATGAATGTAAATGTGAGCAAATAGGATTTGTTGTCAATATTGTACCATTGTACATTTTGTAACTACGACTTAACCAATATTTAATGTATCACGTCAAGAATTAATAATAATGAATCATTCGATTCAGGTAATGATTGCCATTATGTTTTCCTTTATATTAGTGTGTCTCAGTCTCAACTCTCCATTTAACCTTTCTTGTGTGTATTCTATTGAACCGCATCTTTGATCTAATTATTACCATGAAAAACCTTAGTTGTGATTAATTATTATCTCGACTTTGAATATTTAGTATTTTGTATTAAGAAACCCTCTCGTACCGTAGTACAATAGTAATTGCAATAACAATGTATACTTTTGCCTTAGTAAATAGACTTTTTATATAAGCTTTCTTTCGCTACGACAATTTCGTTTAATGAAAAAATGGAATAAATGTGATGTGATACACTCGACATTACCATACGATAATAATAATATTCACAAAAACACAATTTTTCATTAAAATGCACAGTACCCTTCAAAAACCTTAATATTCCAAATACATCAATGTAGAGAATGGCATAAGGAATGCTCACCTTAAACGATTCTTTGTCTGCATTTTACTTTACCTACCACATTGCGAATTGCGAATTGAAACTGGAAACTACCTATACTACACATACCTTTGAGCTTTGCTGAGTTGAACGACTTCAGCACACTATCATACAACTGCAATACAAGAATACAAGATTACATAAAGTACGAGGATAATAGAAATACAAGCTCTCAGTTGTAATACGAGTTATACCATAGCTTTGCCATATAATGCATATAATTCAGCTAGCTTAGCTACATACAATAGAACATTATAGCACCAATTACAACATAACTTATCGCATACACTCATGTATTGTCTATTCGCTATCTGCTTGGAATTGTGCACAAGTTTCTTGAGTTTCTTGTAAGATATTATCGTATACCAGTAAAACCTTGTGAAAAGGAATAAAATCTAAGAAAACGATTCTACTAACTCACAAGCTATTATGATTTGATAATTATTCCTTCTGTTGGGAAAACTACAATCTTACATTAGACATTTCTTAATAGGTTACAGATACATAGATGATTGAGTGCATGCAAAATATTTTTCTGACATTTATTTCCCTATTTAAGACACGTAACTAGTAACTAATGCAATGTTTTACCTTTGACACAGTCTGGTACACTCTATAAAATGCAATTACACTAATAATAGGCAATACTATCTTGTGCTACTTACTTGTAGGTTCCATCGGGTAATATTTCAGAGTAGTGATCACGAGAAACGGAAGGGAGAGATCGGTACAATCTTTTCCCATGGGGGACCCCCGCGGCATTTGCCGTACAGAGTATCACACTAAATATACTTAGTAAGCCAAGTGCCTGCAATAACAATAAAACACATTGGCAATCAATTCTCCAGGACAGGAGAGAAAATCTTAATTGAACTTACCCTGGCAATTAAAAGGTCCATACTGTATTTGTACCGATCTTCAGCCCTAGTGAAACCTTATTTGTGTGCTGGGAAGTGGTGGAGTTAAAATTTCTGGAAAAGAAATAATGGACTAATGGTTGAGTTGAGAAGAGCGAGAAGAGACTGATGGAGTCGGGAGAGATGTTGTTGGACGAGATGATTCCATTCAAATTCAAATCCCTACAGATGTGCATCTTCCCAACAATACAGTATACAATAGCTAACATAAAAGAATAGTATTGGTCTGGCTTGGCTTGGCTGGACAGATGAAATTAAACGAGTCAAGATCTTCCCTAGCCGAACAGATATGAAAATGATATACACAACATACATAAGCACAACAACATATTAAGACTGCTACAACAAATACGGCTCTGCTATAACTAAGGCTAAGGTTAAGTAATCTGCCCAAGGCACTTTCCTTTTCGTTATGCTCAGTTTACAATCAAAAATCTTTCAGGCGATGCAGCACACACCTCAATCTTCTTCCTAACCCTTTTTGTCTCCTTACACACTCACTACTATACAAACGCTCCATAACACTTAATGTAATAAATAATACATGTAAACATAACTGTAATACTATTGCTGGCCATTTAAACAATTGGGTTAGTAATTAATTTCCCTAGTTAAGTCAGCGTCATACAACAAGGCAAATTCTGTCAGACACCCTTCAAATGCCCTACCTACATCCCCAAATAGTCAAATAATTAAGCCAAATTCGATTACACGAATGAAAATTCGATTATACTAACATTTGAGTCCACTAATTATGCAAAATAAGTTTCATAACTCAATTTACTTTTCAAATGTCAGAAAAATTGTCAAATTAGTTGATTGTAAATTTAAATATTTTCATTTAAATTATTTTCTAAGCGTAGACAACTTAAACTTTTGTGCAAATTTATATGTAAGAAACACCACTATCATCTTCACCTTCACAAGGTGGAATATTCATGGTATTGTATTAATAGATTATGGGCACAATTTCTCAAATCATAATAAGACTTGCACTACAGTATACTATAAGTATATTAAATAATACTTAAATATTTCCATAATATTATATAACATAAAGTACTTTGGTGAAAATAAAAGCATATTGGAAATGCAAAATGAGGAGTGATTCTTTTTGGCAGGCCATATTCTTTCCATTTGGTATTATTCTAAATAGGGAAAGGGTGCGGACTATTTCATAAAAAAGAATATTTTTTACAAATAAACCTAAAGACTTGTACGCGGTATATGGTGTATGCATATAGGAAGACAAAGACAAGTAGAGAAGACACGCTAGAATAGACAAACACCCATAATTAAAAAAATGTTTGGGTAGGCTAGGCCAAAGTAATAAGTGGTAGGTGTCTCTTTTCTGTTCTGTGGACATAACTAATGTTTTAATGATGCGCTACCGGGGACACTATTTTTGCAAATTCCTAATTCAAGTACTTAAATCATGAACTACCTGAAATGAGTGACGTTTTTAATGTATTATTTAATGGGCATTTGGATTACAAGGGTTAAGCGTAAATTAATTGATTTCATAGATGAGTAAACGCAATGTGAATTTTCCGCGTAATATAATTTGTTCTTCTGAAGGAATTAATATCTTAAAAGGAATTGGTGACTAAATTGTGTTTTTGTTTGTGTGTAAGTCTGAGAGTATAAGGGAAGACAAGGTAAAGAAGAGAAGTGGTGACACCCTATGGTTGCATTGCCTTGTTCAATCAAAGAAGATTTATTCTTGTACATCCTAGTAGTTCCATCCCACACTCAAAAAGACGCTCATTGGACAAGTGAGCCAAAATTGGTTCGATCCGGTGATTATCATCAAATGCTCTCCTCCATCCATTTTATGGAAACGACGAAAAAAGTTTTCTCAAGGTGATATCTACACATGGCCTAATTTCTACCTTATAATAGTAATACATATATCTAATTCTATGCTATGCACTTCTGCAGATCTTCGCTGTTTTGATTCACATCATAGTACTCCCTGAAATTTCAAGCTTGGTTCTACAACTACTAAAAATAACAAGACAAAGACTACGAAATATGATCTGGCAAGTGTTGTTATATGTAAAAATATGTAGAACATTTTATTATTACTTGCGACCCTATTTAAGGATTTCCAGGTAAAACAGAAAAATAAAAACTAATTAGCTACAGAATGCATAAACATATTGTGCAATTGAGCAGCATACTTCGCTGATCCCAAACTTCCGACAAACGATTGCTATCTTTGTAATGACTTTCAGAGTGTATTTTAAATGGGAGCCAGGAAATACATCCAAAATAAGGATTTAGTACATAGCGATGGAATTGGTCTCTAAATATGTTCTATTCCGTAGGCAATATAAAGTTAGATTTATGATTCGCGTGTTCCGTGGTTGTAAGGAAAAAAATTTTCATTAATTACGAAGACTTACGTACCATCGGACAAATCGACCCTTTGGATAAATACATGTCGTTTTATATTTTATCAGTCTTCTGATCGTTATACAGGACAATATGCGATTGAGCAGCGATTTAAAAAAGAAATTTCGAGGTTAACAATTTGTCAGTAGAGATACGAAGAGATGTACACAGAAATATTGGGTTTTTATACATTTTATATATAGAGCAATCGTTTTAACGTAATTTCTACATTTTTATACAGGAATTATTCTTATATTTTTCAAAAACTGTTGTAAAAATTGATTTCAAATGCTCACGGAAGCGTGTTTGTGAAAAACTTGGTTGATGTTCAGTGTTAACTCCCTTGACATTCATCATACTTCAACATTCCAAGGTGAAAATAATATTTTAAAGCTTAATCCAACCCCAAGCTTAAAGCAGTAAAAAAACAAAAGCTGGATTAAGTAAAGTAAACACGCACGCAGCAGTAATTTTTTCTTAGCCTTGCAACGTGGTACCCTTATACTACCTAACTACAACTACTACCTAGATAATAAAATTCTTTATAGAATGTGCATACCTAAAAGAATTTAGGCATAATGCACAGTAATCGGGTATCTTAAGCCGGTGATTGTGATTTCTTGACTTCAAAGACAATTTAGTAACCACTTAAGGTAGTTGTTTGGCTATTTAACTTAGAGCAAATTAAACATCGGTATAGAGCGTAGTGATGAATAGCGATTGTTACCCTACACGTAGTAAAATCAGTTTTACAATACAAAGTGTATTATTACTATTGATTGACCATTTTCACATTAGTGGTTGCAAAGTGGGCATTTCGGTGTTCATTGTAAATACACACCACAATAAAGCATGCCACACAAAGAGTCAAGGACAAACTCTTTAAATGCCATGCACGAGGAGGTATTTTTAGTGAACCAAGTCTTTCCTTATCTACAATTAAAAAATGTAGACAAACCACACAATGCCATACCAAGTATCATTATTACCCGCTGTGCTAAAATATTTAAGTTAATATGAACAAAATATGAACAGGAAACTTATGTAGCCTTAAGATTTGGCAAACATCGCCAAAACAGTTGGAGTTTACCTAAGCGAAATATTACGTAATCCTCAGGTTTAAAAGCTCTTGGATTACACCCATTTAATCTGTTAAATGTTGTTAGTGTCCATTGATTTAGTTTTAATTGAAAAGTATCAATAAATTATTGCAGATGCAGTCTACTTTAGTCATTTAGGCAGCATTTGAGTCGAGCGGTGTGATCGTGATCCGTTTTAGATGGCGCATCATTATTACGTCGCTATTTAGAGATTTGGAGAATAACAATAACATTAGGCAGCCTTGTCCATATTAACCGGGTAGGTATTTTCTCTAGCAGATTTAACAACAGCCATAAAAATTTACAACAGTATATTTACTAGCGTTTGAATCTAAAGGTTCAGTTATTTACTCTCTCTCTCTATTGTACAGGATATACAACTTACACAAGGGTATAAATCACGTATCCGAAAAATATCTGTCTGTATATTATACTAGACTAGAGTATACTAAATATTAGGTAGTTTTACCACATAATGTTTTAGTTTTGACTTTTGACAGATTGAGTACTGTTTGGCATTGAGTTGTAGTTGTAGCTGTTGGAGTTGAGTGTAGTGAGAATTCGGAGATATGGCCTGGACTACTATAAAGTATGAATTACAGTGTAATAATATATTTGAATTTTGATTGTGAGTGGGAGCTGTAAGATTGAGTGCTATTTTATTGGCTACAGTAAGTGTTCTGTGCAACTGTTAGTTAGAGCAGGCATCAAAGCATCCAGAAAATGTTCCTGTAGAAAATGGAACTGAAATCCACACTATATTTACATTCCCTGAGAAAGAAAGAACAATGTGTTTGAATTCCTTTTCATTCATGTATGTACAAAGAATCCTAAACAATAGTTCACTAAGACCTAGTGTGCATTATATTCTATCTATAGGGTCGTGCCTGTTTTTCACCGGAAACCCTATGTGTAGAAACACAATGCACGCATATCCATATAGTTCAATATTGCCAGCTATTCTATTTCTCCACAAAGAATATAAAAGTCAAAGGTTTGATCCGAGTTTTTGGTTTTCATGCATATGACCGTTTCTATCGTATTTGTTGAGCTATGGATTGTCCTAATAAGAAAGTGTATTTTGTTCTCCACTCGGCCTTCCACTTCCGCTCTCCCTTCGATTTGGAATCCAAAGAACGGAAACTTTTTCGTCACGGCAATTCCGCCTTCATTACGTAATTCTTTAACACTACTCAGCTGCATTTAATGTTCAACATTGCACATGACTCTAAAACTTGACTGACTATGATAGATAGGTACTCTTGGAACAGTGTCCCGTACCATAGCCACAGCACCACCGAAAAGTAAACTGCGAGCGACACGGCAACAAAAACCTATCAACATTTTCATTCGGGAAATACATACACAACACTGCAAGCCAATCTTAAGTACAGAATACTTTCAGGAATAAAAAATGTGAGGAGTCAAAAGAAACATTATTAGAGAGTTTAGTGACTCTCCCGTTTCTTAGAGAAATATTTTTATTTCCAGTCCAGTCGACATGATTTAGAACACGATTCATTCCAGGGTTATCATGTTCCAACTCTTTTCGCTGTGTTAAATTAATACATTCGTTGCAATCTACATCTTTATTGTGATTATGTGTGATATACGAATACATAGATTCTGGCAACAAATACAATATCCTATCTCCTAATATTAAAATTATTTCCAACATAATTACAACTATTACAAAATAAACATTTTCAGTAAGGACTTTAATTTTTCGTAAAACAATTCTGCATAGTTTCCCAAATCAAGAGATTTGTTTAAAACATGGGATGTGGAGGGAGTAGAACTGGAAATTCAGAAATCACAGAAAATCAAGAAGTGGACCTTGAGGGACTCACTGGAGAAGCTCTTCAAAAAGCAATGCGAACACACAACGGTTTGTATTTAAAATTTAATGATTCCCATTTTAAAATCAATTTAGGATTAATTCACGTTAACTATTGTAATTATTAATAATCCTTATTTTGCGCTTGGTATCGGTATCACGTTTTATTAGAAATCGGGTAACTTACTTGCGGGCTATAGGATACAGTGAAAATTCTGCTGTTTTTGAGTTTTCCACTATCAAATGTACAAAATTTTTAATTCTCATTCAATTTAGAATAATTTATCTGAAATTTTTCAAATGTACTCTCCCACTGGGGGATAAACCCCTTCCCACCCATAAAAATTACCCCGTATAAACCGACTCCAAATTGTATGAAATGTAAAAATATACAATAAATATTTTTTACATTTTACATTTAACAGTGAAAAGCAAAAACTGCGCAGAATTTTCACTGTTTTGAATAGCCCATCAGTTGCCAAAAATTGTGGTAAAATAGTAAAATTATTTGTTAATTTTACTATGTTCCAGTAAAAAGCAAATGGAAATCGCACAAAGCTCCAATTGATATGGATCTATTAAAGGAACTAGGATTAGCAGATGACGACGACGATGCAGGTTCAATATTTGAAACTTTTTCGATTGTGTTATTACAGGAATTAATTAGAATAGAAATTGAATAACTAGAGGAATTTTAATTTGAACTTTGTTAGGAGATTCTAAACCCGAAAACGAGAAACCTGTTAGTGCTGTAACTGCAGGAAGTGGCAAATCAAAGAAAGGAGAAGGATCGTCCGAATAAAAACAGAAAATGGTTAATCCACCCAGAAGTGGAATATTTCGTTATTAGTTTCTCAATTATTGCTGTAAATTGTAATGTAAATCATAAATGTACTTACGATCTATCCAATAACTTTATGATTGTTATCTTTGTATTAGTATTTAATTACTTAATCGTTTTTGAATATAAATTGCTCCATGAAATAATAGAACTCTTCCCTTGCCAATGTTCTTTAATTTTATCTTGTATCACAATATCAATACCATCAAAAAGCAGTAAAACGGGTGAAAAGTTAACGTTCTCCTCTTTGTTCCCAGTTCCATGAACTGTACACAGTATAGGAAGAGATTATCTTGGAAACAACTTATTATTTCCTTTGCAAACGAAAGTGTTTTGAGGACTCTGATATTTTACATCATTTGTGGGCGTTATTGATTCGGGGCAGTTCAGTTTCCTATTCGATTGTATTTGCCAGCCTTATTATCAATCAATAACTCATAAAATTGCACCTACTTGCCATAAATTCAGGTGCGTAACACATAACACATACAACAAAAATATCAGATTACACTAGGCTTTCTGCATACATAGGCGCATATTGCATATACCTATACAGTGTTATAATAAGACTTTTATTGATTTTGCAAGCCGGAGCAGGAAATAAATTATTTGGCAGTTTCATGACTGAATGTCCATTAGTTCCTCAAAGATCACAAATAATAGAAAAATCGGAATTGTCCATGGTTAATATTTTTCTCCTGAAAAGTTAAGAAGGCTTCTTTTCTTTTGTTCTGCTGTACTTCCTTGCATGATTTTCTTATCACGACGATTCGAATATTTTTATATGTACAGGGTAAAAATAAACTAAAGTATCCCTTATACTTATACCGGAAGAGCCGGAAGTGGTACAGCAAAACTATGGACACCAATAGAAAGCCAATGCAAAGTTACATTGAAATCCCAATTTCCATGAGCATATCCCTACGCAGTCGTTCACAGTCACAATTCTCCCAAACAAAGTCAAAATATACAGTGCGATTTTAAAGTCACGCAACATAGACTACATGGTGCTAAATTTTGCGACATGCTTCTAATGCGTATATAGTTTACCCACTCATTTACATGCAATAAAAGCATGTCGCAAACTTTGTTGCGGGACTTTTGAATCGCAATGTATTAAAAAGTCGTTTTTCATGAGAAACTTTATTTAGACACCTAAACCCCGCTGAGCTTGTAGGGACAGGGACAAAAATGAAGAACAGAGTTGAAAAAAATGACACTTCCAGACATCAACTTTTGTACAGCAGAACTTTTGGAAAGCTTAAAGACAGTGCAAGAAATGAAGACAGATATTAGATGCCAACTTATTCAAAACTCTTCTGCGGTCATTCGTTTTGAATGTGTGAAAAGTTGGAGGAGTTCACATCACACGGATTATTAGCTAGTTGTAAACATATAGGAAAAGGCAAGCTTAGGTTAGTTGAACTCAGCTGGTGTAAAAATAGAAGTTTCTCACGAAAAACGACTTTAATTTATATATTTTTGACTTGTTTTGGAAGAACTCTAATAGAAAACGAATGCGTAGAGGTATGCCAATGAAAATTGGAATTCCAATATAACTTTCTATCTGCTTTCGATTGTTCAGTTCAGTTCATCAGTCATTGTTCCCCATCCTAATTTTTACATGTACAGGGTTTAAAATAACTAAGGTACCCCCTATATATACCGGACGAACCGAGTACAGCAAAACTGTTGACACCAATCGAAAGCAGATACAAAGTTATATTGGAATTCCAATTTTCATTAGCGTACTTCTACGCATTCGATTACATGTCTTATAGGTCAAGGCACTTTCGGTCAGAAAAATGGCCATGTAGGTCATGTACATTTCAGGTCAAGGCACAATAGGTCAAAGATTATACTCACGTTCCTGTATGTATAGGACTCACTGTCTGCATAAGAATTCTTATTTGTGATATGATTCATTGTCATATGTATGTCATATGATTCATTATCTCCATACATATGTAGCATACAGCAAATACAAGCAAATTCAAAACCAACCAGCAATATTAGAAAAGTATTCTAATGATCCTGACTTTTGCTTGGTCAGCAGATGGGAATATCAGCAATGCTCCTCTTTATTAAATACGATAGCAGCATACTTAGAAAAAAATTACATTGGTAGATATGAAGATCCGACGTACTCTTCTAAGATGTGGTCCGTATACTTTAGAGTACTTGATGACATTCCCCGTACTACTAATGCTATCGAAGGATGCCACAATAATGGATTAAACTACAGAATTGACAAGCCACATCCTCATAATATACTAATCTTATGTCTTATTTGATTGTGAGTTCTGTTAAAAAAATTGACCTAAATTGTCGTTTGACCTGGGCGTGTTTTTTGACCTGTAAGACCTACCTTTTCATTTTGACCTATAAGACCGGATACCCAATGACTATAGTTCCACATGTCGGGGAACTACTTTTGGAATTAATCTTCAAAGCATGAAGTTTAACTATATTATTTAAAAGTTTTAACTATTTCTTACCTTGGGGAAAGGGAAAGGCATAACTCTTCCGATTATAACCTTCGTCAAGATTCTACTACGAAATATTCATGCTGAGATAGTGATATTTTATGCATTTCTGTGGTAGTGATCGCAGTAAAAACGAACATTGGCTAATAAATGTAGAAGATAATCATAATGATTGTATTTCGCAAAAAGACTTTATTTCCAAATAGTACAACTCGCACATGAAATGGTTAGTTTTAGTTTGCAAAGTAACCATCTGCAATGGACAAATCGCAAAGGCAGCTATGAAACTTCCGAAAAGGGAATATTCAAATCCACCAAGAGTAATTCTGAGACCAATTCATTGTTGAAGTTACGATTAGACAAAGACAGAGATAAAAGTGCTCATCAAAGACTAAAGATAACTTATCAATTAACAAAAAGGTGTTGTTTAGAGTTAATTAGAGTGAACAGAATTGGAGAAGACGTTTATTTGCCGTAGATGGAGTATCCGTAGTTGATTGGGGAGACTCCAGCATATGTGGTGTAGGTGTTGGATGGAGTTCCGGCGGCATAGACGGAGGCTGGGACGGCGTAGGTGGAGGCGACAACTGGGCTCCTGTACACTTGTTGTTGGTAAGCAGGGACAGCTTGGGCGTTGACGGAGTACAATTGTTGGCCGTTTTGGGAGACAGTTTGGACAATTCCGGAGGCTCCGACTTGGGAGTAGGTGGTGATTGGTTGTTGCTGAAGGTAGGAGACAACTGGAGTCTGGACTCCGCTGTAGACGAGGGAGGTGGCGCTGACAGCGGCCAAGAGAGCAACGAAAACGGCAACCTATTCAAAATTCGAAATTCTCATTAATCAGCCCCACAGTTGGAAATTCTCGCAGAAATTCCTCAAAACCCAATTTTGAAAAGAGTACTGAAAAGACTTACGGATTGCATGTTGATTGTGTTGGAGTTAACCGGAAGGTTGAACAAAATATGAGTAAAACAGCTAAATGGATTGACCACAAGACTGACGAGAGGAGCAAGTTGAAGTGAAGAGGCTTACAATCGATCCCACATTATATAGCCTAAAATTTAGAAAAAAATAAACCAATGATGAAACAGATTATGCCTGACAAGTATCGGATTCATCCTATTACTCTCCACTCCAGAAAGAAACGTTTTACATGCACTTGTATGCGTCGTGCAAAAACCCTAACTCTGAGTATATTGCTCTGTATAGTGTACGTAGGGAGAAAGAGGGAGTAGAAAGAAGTAGAACCAGAAGAGTTGAATACGTCTTATCATCCAAACCAGGCAAATCAAGGTTTTGTCCAGTCAAGTCGTCCAGCGTTCCCAACTCCAGACCAGTTTCAACTACGATCAGCAATCCTGCATCCTTCATTATTAGGAAAATCATATACTTAATAGCCATAGTCAAGAGACATTTACTCATGGGTAACCAAACAAGACTTGTTCCAAAGGTCCGTGAATGCAAATGTATGATTAACCAATTATTTTCCCTTCCAAGTCATACAAAAAAGTTTGAATACTTGAATACATTATTA
This sequence comes from Yoshiicerus persimilis, assembly GCA_020352615.2. Taxonomy (NCBI): domain Eukaryota; kingdom Metazoa; phylum Arthropoda; class Collembola; order Entomobryomorpha; family Tomoceridae; genus Yoshiicerus; species Yoshiicerus persimilis. The sequence goes on along the minus strand of CM036944.2, from coordinate 182,174 downwards.
ATGAACTACAATCTATATATTACACAATAGTATATACCTTCTATAGTTGCAGTATAAGTTTAAAGCATTCCTGAACTGGGAGATATTTTACCACGGGTGGGCATTTCTAGTTTTACATAATGCGAATAACGGTTTAAATTGGGCGTGTTCGTAAAGTAGAAAATGCGAAAATAGCAGAGAAAGGAGTACTAGGAGATGCACTGGATTTTGCTGACTCATTTTTACGCATTTTATACATATATACATATTTTGAAGTGAATCACTCGAATATTTGAGGCATCTTAAAAAATGCTTGAATATTATTTAATTCTGATTATGTGATTGATTCTGTTTACGGTAGTAAAATACATACCTTAATTTTATTAACGAAAGCGCGCCACAGGCGAGCATTTAGAGATTAGGGAGTTAGTACTGAAGAATGTACGTGTCATACTTGTGGCCTAAATTTCTTCATGAGGTTTTAGAACGCAATCTAACTTCCTTGTGTCCTCCACTGGTATGCTTTTTTTGATTCTGGAAGTCAATCCATATTTGAAACCCAAAGCTTTTCTGCCGGAATTTCTGAATATGCTTTCTAATTTCATGATTTGTTGTTATAAAATCTATATTTTAGTATGCATTGGATGAGTAATAATGATTTGGTGTATTGCTGAATAATGTTTCTTAGGAAAAATCATTTTCGCGAATAAATGGAGACGATAACCGTTATTACATTTCGCAAAAAGACTTTATTACCAAATAATGCGATGAGCACATGAAAAATAGTTACTTTTAGTTTGTAGTAACCATCTACACTGTACAAATCGCAAAAGCAGCTATGAAACTTCCGAAAGGGAATATTCAAATCCACAAAGAGTAATTCTGAGACCAATTCATAGTTGAGTTAGGAGTAGACAAAAACAAAGAGAAAGCCTTCATTAGAGACTAAACATAACATTAGACATTAACAAAAGGTGTTATTTGGGTTAATTAGTTGTGAATTGGATGAAAGATGCTTATTTGGCGTATTGGAGTCCGTAGACGGATCCGTAGTTGATTGGGGAGAGTCCTGAGTAGGAGGAGTAGCTGGGGACGGAGTAGCTGGGGACGGAGTAGGTGGAGGCGACAACTGGGCTCTGGAGGACTTGTTGTTGGTAAGTTGGGACCTGGGCGCTGTAGGACAACAATTGTTGACCGTTTTGTTGAACAGTTTGGTATCCGAGTCCGGAAGCTCCGACTTGAGAGTAAGTGGTGATTGGTTGTTGTTGGGCAAGGTAGGAGTAGACTGGGGTCTGTACTCCATAGGCATGTCCTTCAGCAACGTTGTAGGCGAAGTTTCCTCCCAATCTTTGGCTGTTGATGACAGCAGAGTCCTGAGATGGAACTCTGTAGACGAGAGAGGAAGCGCTGGCAGCAGCCAACAGAGCAACGAAAACGGCCACCTAATTCAAAAATACAAAACTCTATTATTAATCACTTCCCTGCAATAAATACTTGAAAATTCCAGCAGAATTCTTTTCAGTACAACGTAGGAAGATTTCTAAATGGACTTACGGATTGCATGTTGATTGAATTGGAGTTAACCGGAAGGTTGGACAAAATGTTAATAAAACAGCAACGGATTGTTGAAAGGAGCTAGTTGAAGTGAAGAGGGTCACAATATTTCCCAGGTTATATAGCCTACCATTTTTTCATATAGCAAATCCAGGGGTGAAACAACCAGGCCAGGTATCATCAAAGCGGATTTTACATTGATATGGAGATTTTACCTGTATTTGCATGCATTACGTATGTAAAAATCCTGGACTTCAGACCTGTTATTCTTAAACGTGTAAAGAGAGTAGGACCTCTTGTTAAGACTCAACCAGGCAAGGCAACAAGCTAGAACAGTGCTCTACAATTCCAGTTTCAACAATGTGTTTTCCATTTATGACGAGCAGACCATCCTGCTATTAAATCCTGAGTAATACACTCAGTGAAGACGTGCATCAGGTCACTGAATGTATTGCAAATGCCTGATCAATGATGGATGATGATGTTCTTAAGAAATCCCGATTGCTATAAGCTCAAGAAATTAGCAAATGCAACAGGTATGATATTATGAAACCAGACCCAGCAGTATATAATTTAATTGCGAAATCGTCAATGAAAAGCAGTATTAAACAAAGAGGGTAGTCAGTATTCTATCCAGATGGCTATTGAAACCCTGTTAATTTAACTTCTAACGGCCAAATCAAAAGACAAAGAACCACGATCATTAAGTTATTCATAGGTAACTTTCATTTTCCAGGCCTCTACTCACCAAGAATTGAACCAAGTGGAGTGAACGTGATGTAGAGCAGGGTCATGGACAGTGTCACGTATTCCAGGTTCACGGACGTTCTTTATTCACTTACCTGTCGATTTTAGTATCATCGAGAGTTGCACTACACTCTGACATATAGATCGAACATAACTCTACTCCCCTTGTCCCCTTACAAACGCAACCCCACCTGGATTGGCATTTTCTCTATCCAGAATTGTCACTTATAAAAATCAGAGCACCTCAATCATTGCCGTTAATAATATTACTCTAAGCCATAATTGTCCAGATGTCCAGTCTTGTCCATAGGCAAGTCAAACTTGCAAATTGTCTTACAAGATGTTATTATGCTAATTTAAAGGCGGCTGCTGTGGGCAGGGACATTTTTTGCATACACAATTATAAGTAGGTATTATAAATTGTACCTAAAGCGTCTCCTTTCCAATGTGTTGTACACGTGAAGAGGACAAGACAACACCCAATCCTGTAATTTTTACTTCCAGTAGTTCCATTCCCATTCAAAGCACACGGTAATAATGAGCTGTTCATAAAATAAGTGATGGACAAAACACAAAAGTGAAAAATAATTTTTTCAATCCAAATACAAAGAAAATTTCTGAAATAATTAATTATTACAGGGTTTCTCTTCAATACTATTACTTTATTTTGTAGATTATCATTTCTTATAATTGTGCGCAGGCACAGGCACAGCCAAGTAATTAAAACACGAGAACAAATAAATCACATTGCATGACCACATCATATTTATTCAAGCAAATCTCAATGTGCTGAAAACGGCAAAAACATTTTACCCTGAAAAAACTTCTTCCTGAAAACACTTTATGAACTGTTCTGTAACCTGAGGTTTAGCAACCCTGGAAAAGTACATCCCTCTGCACATTCTTACACAATAGAATGTGCTGGGTCTATTTGGGATGCGTGTGATGTGAACAGAGTCAGAACATTAGATATGCTAAGCACTTTATTCTCCACAAAGAATCTGTTTCACTACCTAATTAGGAATTTAAGATTCCACTGTGATTCTGGACTTCTGGAGTGGCAAAGGGAGTCCGTACCGTGTTAGCTATCCGTTCCCACATGCAATGAAATGCGTTCAAAGTGTATATATTTTGAACCACACCCTGCCATGCTAATGCTACATAACAGCATGAAATAGCTGCCTTTCCACTCTGGACTGGAGTCTACTCGGTTAAAAAATAGAGGATTGGAAATGATATTAAGGTGTTTGCGTTCTGCTCTCTTGCCATTTTGCGGTCGGCCTTGACTTTCCTTGAGATGAATGTCTATATTTATGGACTGGACCTCTTTCGGCTCGACCTCGATTTCAGTGCTTCGCTTACCTTACCCAAAGGAAGAAAACACGTAGAACCACTTTTGCACTGTATCCTGGATTAGACTAAAATAATACTTTCCTACTCTCCTGTGTGACTAATTTGCAAAGCTGAAAACAAAACAATATATGTACCTAAGCAGGTCCAATCCAGTTCTTTCCTTCTCCAATCCAGCCCTGTGTCCTGTACACCTGCTAATTAATGTTATATAGCTTAGGTCGACCCTGTAATTAATACCTGTGCTTTTTCTCTCACCATATAAATTCTATTTATGCTGTACAGATTTTAGATTGGAGTACAGCACCCCGTGAAGAAAGCAAATGTCAAAGGCTAATTAGCTCACCTTATATTCAAATTACACCTATTAATCATTCCCAAACGGAATAACATCCACCAGAAATCTTAGTTTGCCATTTGCAGTCACGACTTTCCGGAATAAAATATTAAGGCTCGTTATGCAGGCCTAAATCATTAATTATCTAATCATATGAAACATGTGCATTGCAAGCAATAATGACATGACTCTAAATACTATAAATGCCTACTCTATACGTATTCACAAGCATTTAACTGCTTAATTCAATAATTTTGTCTCCAAATTGCCCAAATACTCCAAAAGGACATTTCCGTATTTAGGTGCAATTGAATTGCAAGAAATTATTAAGAGCGCAAATTATTGGATAATTATGGTTAATATTTCAGGATTTCATAAACGCGTTGCTATTCACGTACGCGAATTTCTTTGTCAATACAGTATTATTCTTAAGTAGCATTTAGTAATACCTTAAACCTCTATACCTGTCGTGATTGCAATAAGTGACTGAAATCTGAAATCTTTAAAGGTAACCGAAAATCTAATATAGTAATTTAATCCGCATAGGTAATTAAATATTGAGAAACTCAAAGTCCGCACTTAAATTTCATTTAAATGTTAAAGTTAAAATGTTAAATTAGAATTCAATTCAATTCAATTCAATTCAAGTTTATTTAAAGTGTCACCCCATATCAGCATTACATGATAATGTTGTTAATCCTTACAGGAGCACTATAATTGAGAAAAAATATGGGGAATCACACATGATATCCACATAATTTTTCAAATGTCATACACAATTTCTTAAATCTAAATTATCTCTATACATCAGAAAAATTGATATATTCCAATTTTCCAATTTTCTTATGATCGTTAAGAATCGTTAATGAATACGTTAATTCTGTGTCAATATAATTTGCTACAATATTGTGATCCACAATAATTACACTTGTACACCAGAGAAGCATTTTTGTAACTAATTAAGCATTAACAAACAGTGGATTTGAGAAACACCAGGCAGCGGCAGCGATTGATAATTACATTGCGATAGCCATTCGTTTTTTTAAAGTAAGCGTTCATTTTAGTATGTCCCTGCTGTGTTGAGTTTGTAGATAATATTTATATAACAGCATTAAGTGGATTGTAATAGCTGCACTACTTAATCGGTGGTGGAGCATAAAAATCCTCTATTATTGGAGAATACGAATAATAAACATGAAATGTTGCATTGTGGATTAGCGAAGAAGCAAAGCAAGGCACGAAACGAAGCAAAAAGCTAGGCAGTCGGCCTTGCAGATTTGGTCAGTCATGACCACACCTACCTACAGTACCTACCCATCGCTCCCTACGCAAACCCAATTCTTCGGTATATCGACTCTTCAATTCCACTGTCATCGTTATGTTATGTACTCACAGTTGAACAGCCATTAGGATTAGAAATACATAAATGAGCTACGCAGTCACAGAAATCGAATCCAGGTGTCTTAACTCTCAACTTGTGTAAATTCTTAATCTCAACCTTGTCCATTTTACATGCAATTGTGACATGGATATTCCATGTCCTCCTGTATAGACTACGAGAACGAAACATAGATAGGTAGGCACTAGGCCGAAATGACAAAAAAGTAACACTGGCCAGACTGAAGATGTTCAGCCTGGGATCCGGATCTCTATGCCGCTAAGCCAACCTGCCACAGTGCCTACCTATCTATGTTTAGTTCTCGTAGTCTATACAGGAGGACATGGAATATCCATGTCACACAATCCACTCAACCATTGGTATCAATAAAGCCAACTAATGGTATTAAGAAAACGTTTTAAGCGAATCTTTACGATTTCTTACTAGTATACATTTCTGATCACCTCTACAAAAACTAAATATTTTCTAGAACCTTCCTGCAAACACTCATTTGTATTTCGCATTTCACAAGAGGAAAGAATTTCTCTGCGTAATGTAAATGGTAAATGCTGAATTTGCGGATAAAATAATAACTATCTGTTAAGGTTTACTGCAGTCTGTTAATTATAGCAGTACTAAATTGTAATTTTTATGTAAAAGGTACTTCATTTCATGGGTTTCCCTTGAATTAAAAACACAGGTTTTTAAAGAATAAATTATTTTCAATGCATTGAAAGTTTTTCTGAAGGAACTCCATAAATACTTATTATACTTATTAGTACTTATTCAGTAGCGGAAAGCTACTGTATGTTTTCGGGATGTCTGTCTGTCTGTCTGTCTGTCTGTCTGTCTGTCTGTCTGTTAGTTAGTTAGTTAGTCAGTTAGTTAGGTAGTTAGTGAGTATATGCCATATCTCAGGAACGCGTTGAAATATTTTGATGAAACTTTCAGTGGACCTTCTAGGGACAAATTGTAGGTCATCTTTCAAAAATGGTGTTAATCGGTTACTCCCTTCTGACCTTTAACCTCATTTATGTCCAAACACATGTTATGTGTTATATTGCTAATGTTGTGTGTATGTTGTGGTATGTGTCGTAGTCCTTACTAGTGATCACTACATGATGTAGTCACACTGGCGGCCGCTATACGTCGTAGTCTGCACTGGTGACCACCATACGTCGTTTTTTGACTAAATTGAAATACTTTAAATTTGATTTGAATAAATTCAAGTAAATTCGAACTTTTTTGAATAAATTCAAGTAAATTCGAAATGTTTTGAATAAATTCAAGTAAATTCGAAATGTTTTGAATAAATTCAAGTAAATTCGAAATGTTTTGAATAAATTCAAGTAAATTCGAAATGTTTTGAATAAATTCAAGTAAATTCGAAATGTTTTGAATAAATTCAAGTAAATTCGAAATGTTTTGAATAAATTCAAGTAAATTCGAAATGTTTTGAATAAATTCAAGTAAATTCGAAATGTTTTGAATAAATTCAAGTAAATTCGAAATGTTTTGAATAAATTCAAGTAAATTCGAAATGTTTTGAATAAATTCAAGTAAATTCGAAATGTTTTGAATAAATTCAAGTAAATTCGAAATGTTTTGAATAAATTCAAGTAAATTCGAAATGTTTTGAATAAATTCAAGTAAATTCGAAATGTTTTGAATAAATTCAAGTAAATTCGAAATGTTTTGAATAAATTCAAGTAAATTCGAAATGTTTTGAATAAATTCAAGTAAATTCGAAATGTTTTGAATAAATTCAAGTAAATTCGAAATGTTTTGAATAAATTCAAGTAAATTCGAAATGTTTTGAATAAATTCAAGTAAATTCGAAATGTTTTGAATAAATTCAAGTAAATTCGAAATGTTTTGAATAAATTCAAGTAAATTCGAAATGTTTTGAATAAATTCAAGTAAATTCGAAATGTTTTGAATAAATTCAAGTAAATTCGAAATGTTTTGAATAAATTCAAGTAAATTCGAAATGTTTTGAATAAATTCAAGTAAATTCGAAATGTTTTGAATAAATTCAAGTAAATTCGAAATGTTTTGAATAAATTCAAGTAAATTCGAAATGTTTTGAATAAATTCAAGTAAATTCGAAATGTTTTGAATAAATTCAAGTAAATTCGAAATGTTTTGAATAAATTCAAGTAAATTCGAAATGTTTTGAATAAATTCAAGTAAATTCGAAATGTTTTGAATAAATTCAAGTAAATTCAAAATTTTTTGAATAAATTCAAGTAAATTCGAAATGTTTTGAATAAATTCAAGTAAATTCAAAATTTTTTGAATAAATTAAAATAAATTCGAACTTTTTTGAATAAATTCATATAAATTCAAAATGTTTTGAATAAATGCAAATAAATTCGAACTTTTTTGAATAAATTCACATAAATTCAAAATGTTTTGAATAAATTCAAATAAATTCGAACTTTTTTGAATAAATTCAAAGAAATTCAAAATTTTTTGAAAAAATTCAGATAATTCAAACTTATTTGAATACATACATTTGTTTTGCTTCCGCTACTGTCTTATATCCGTTTTGCAATGGTTTATTATTATTATTAATTTACTTATTAATACTTATTAATACTATTAATTTGAAAATCCGTTTTACTTTCATTTGCCAATAATTATTACAATATTGCATTCAACTCTTAATTGTATCTCTATGAAATATGTCATTTAAAAATTATGTACAAATCTTATGATATAACATAATATAACAGAATAACAGATATTATATGTATTCACACAACTTTTATTTCTAGCACCCCAAGCATTTTAAAGTTTCATGCAATGTGTGCTCTTTGGTAAATGCGTGTTATGGACACAGTGCAAATAAAGTTTTTGCCCACCCATACATTGTACTGTACAATGGTACTGCATCGTGGTACCATTATGAGGTTTACTGCATCGTGTATCACTAACGGTACTTAATTTCAAAGTCATGGTGAGATGAATTGAGGCTGTTAACATTATGGAAGCAATTTCATTAGTGATATGGAAGCCCACAGAACCCACAGAGCTTATATACTATTTGGAAATGGAAACTCTGGTTAACTTATTAATGGCTTTATACATACATGGTTATTGAACTAAATGATAGTAAACAATTAATGATAGAGTAAGCGTAAACATACATTTTTGCAGTGTTTTGTTGTACTGTACACAATGCACGTCATTTTATCACTAATATTCAACACCTTAATCTGCATATAAGTAAGATTTATTTCATTTGTAAAAATCGAACAGGTATACATTAAGCATGGATGCTAGTTTGCATTTGGTAAGTATAAAATCAATGCTATGCGATGATTGGTCAGTGGTCATCATTGTGATTGGTGTAAATGTTGATGCACTATCGGTGTCAACGAAGACCTTGACTAAGGGCGTGGTAATAATTTTGTCTTAATATCCTGCTAGTCGACACTCAAGTCGACACTTATGCATAATCATCCATTAAGATTATGAATTCCAGACTGATGAGCATTCGATCATCACATGAACGGACGATTGGCGATTGGCCTTTGAAGCATGCACAAAATCTGTTGCATTCATTGTTTGTTACGTTTCTATTGTAGTAAAGCATTGGTGCGATTCGATTGGGATCGAGAATTGAGACTCAACAAGAATATTATCAATTCTTATATAAAGATATTTGCATATTAATTCACAAGCATTGGTATGTTATAGGCTACTTGATGGGACACAGACACAGTCTGATTGAGTTGGATTACACAAACTTTTAAGAGTGGTCACTCCTCCCCACAGTTCTGGAAAAAATTGCTACTGAATATTGATCCAGAACCATTTAATTGTGAATTTGTCAATGTTAATTGCTAATTAGGGTACCCATGTAGAAGTGTACTATACAAAAGTGCACAAACATATTATTTATGCGTTAACAAGCTAACACCCTTCTGATCAATGCACCATCCATCCAAATATCTTCAATGTACTTATAAGTATGCGTATAATGTAACCTGCTTAAAAAAGTTGCATACCATTAGACTAATCACACTGCACCCCACTCTGATTGATATGCATTATACATTCCATATCATATAGAAAAGTTGAGAAAAATTAATTAATCAGTTCAATTCAATATATTAGTATTGCATGAATACTGTGTATACCTAGTACAAGTACAATGCAAAATACTACTAATGTAAAACCCAAATAAACATGCAACGAATACTAACGTCACATATATTATAACTTAATATGAATTTACGACTTGCACCAAATAATAGTAATTTACCAAATGAGGAATTATGAGTCAAATAATTACAAAATTGCATTTATCATTTTCTTGGAAATGCGAGAATTACGTATTGCAGTCACAGAATTTAAAAACTTGTTTACGAAGATTAAATAAAAATAAGATATTTTTTGAAAAATGAACCTGGTTTTGAGCATCCTTTCATTATGAGAAGTCTATTCATTATAATTGCAAATGCTAAATGTACATAAACAAGATAAATACTTAAATACTTAACTGTTTTACTTGTCTGTGTATCATTAAATTGTATTCTTTGCATAATTATTAAGCATATCTTTAAATACTAATACGCATGGGTAAACATTATATATGCATACCTATTTCAGTAAAAAACATAAAACTGTAGAAACACTGAACGAGTTGATGAAAAAGGGACAAGGAACCAATGGAAATTTACAACTTTTTTGCATTAAAGCGTGTATGCATAATGTAACCGTGTAGATATTGTGTAGATTGTGCTAGGTATCGTGAGATACATTGCAGCAACAAATAAATACATACATCGATACATCACTGAGACAGAGATTGCTTTGTAAAACAAAACGTAGGCAAAAGCTGTATAGGTAGAATTGTGATCAGATCTGAAGAGGAACTCGCAGATCGTCAATGGAACATCAGATCAGAGAAAATGCAAATGCGAATTGAATGAGACGTCGTTTTTGCCGAGCATGAATTTATATTTACAGGAGATAAAGGATCCTTTAGCAGTAGCATCCATATTAATAGAGATAGAAAAGACGCCAAAGAAGGCTCATGCAAACACTTTATGTCTCTGTTGGAAGAGTTGGAGTAAAAAACGACAGCTCTGGAGACTAGGGAGTCTGAAGTGAAAAAGCAATTCTTCCTTATCTTTAGGGTTGCTTTTGCTTACGCAATTTACTTTAGTAGTTTGCTTATTGAATGATTGTAACTTTTCAAGCAGGTATTTATTGTAACAAGCTGTTTTACACGCTGCTCCTTCTATTTTCGTCTTCCCTGATTCCATTTTCTTCCCTTGACGATTTACATATACAGACTCTTGAGATTCCACGTTATTGGTTAGAAAAAGTTCTTAGAATGTGTTCTTCTGACTGAGTGAGGACTGAATTGATGCCTATGGACTGGAGCTGTTGTCTACTCTATTCTATATGGCACATGAAAATAAATGGGAATAAAAATCACAAAGCAAGTTGGCTTGGATGGACTCGAAGAATAGTACATGTGACGAAGCAATGCAGTTGCAAACTATTGGATTGGTTCTTCTTGGTGTGGCTGCATGCGAATAGTTTTACAATGTTGGCCAGACCAGACCAGGATTATTGAAGTAAGGTACTGCTGATGATAGCAGTTTATACAAACGGACTGGAATGAGGAATGCTAACCTGGAAATATATTGTGAGGAATGAAGGGGCAAATAGTTTCGTATTGTGCCTAGTTGATTTTGCCAATAGAAAATTGGAGGTATAAAAGGTAGAATTTGTCCGGTGGCCATCATTCACTCACATTCTCTTCTCTTGTTTCCACTTGTCTGGACAAACATCAAACTCACACTCACCATGAATCCATTGGTAAAATTAACATTCTAAAATCCGATTGACTAACTAATTTTGAATGAGGAAAAACTAATTGATTTTCCAATGATTTTCTAACATTTTGTAATGATTTTCTGATTACCTTTTGTTTGTGCAGGTTTTGTTGCCCCTTTTGGCTGCTGCCACCGTTGCCGCTCCAGGAGGCATTGCCTTGGCCAACACTGGTCTTTTGGCCGGTACCCATTTGACCTATGCCGCCCCAGCCGTTGCCCAATACCAAGTCAATGTCCCAGTAACCAAGACTGTCCACTACGATGTGAAACCCGTTGTAACCGGATATTCCTCCACCATTCTTAAGCCCTCTATTGTCCAACAAACCGTTGCCGCCCCACTTGTTGCTGCTGCTGCCCCAGTTGTCGTAAAGTCCGAGCCCGCCATTGTTTCAGGTTTTAATAACAACCAATTATTTTCTTTTCAATTACCCGGTCTTGAACCCCCAAGTGGTGTCCCAAGTTTCCCAGCCCCACCTGGCGACAATGCCGATAGCCCACTGCCTGGAATCCCAGCTTTCCCAACCCCACCCCCAGCCGGTAACTCTTCCGATGAAAGCCAAAACCCCACTCTGCCTCCATTCCCTGCCTTCCCCCCTCCATCTCAAGCTCCATCTCAAGCTCCATCTCAAGCTCCACAATTGTTGCAATTGAACAACCCCTTCTCTCAAATTGTAGCTCCAGTCCAACAAGTTGTCCAACAAGACGCCGTTGTTGTCCAGGCCCGCACCGCCGCTGTTGCCCCAGCTGTCGTAAGACTTTACTTCAATTCCATAGTCTAACACAACTTTATTACCATTACATGCAGTGTATATATATTCTTTTGTTGTCAAACAATAATAATCAACCATATCTTTTACCCTTCTAGCTGTAACATTGAGGGACCGTTAACAAATTGTAGTTATTTTAATTGATTTTATTCGTTCTCTTTTTACTAACCAAAGTTTGGTTACAATTACAACTACCAGGTTGCTGCCCCAGCTCCAGTTGCCGTAGCCCAACCCGTAGCTATTGCTCAACCAGTTGTCCAAGTCCGTCAAGCCCAAGCTGCTGACTTCGAACCTTTGGTCACCAAGGAACGCGTTTTGGCCCCAGTTCGCCAACACACCCAAATCACCCCACAAGTGACTCAAATCCAACCTGAAGTCACCGTCCGCAAGGTCGTCCAAGAAGTTCAAGTTCCTCAACCCATCTACCAAACACCAGTCGTTCACCAAACCGTTGTTGCTCAACCACAAATCCAACAAGTTGTTGCCCAACCACAAGTCTTCTCCGCTGGAGTCGTCGGAACCCAATTGGTAGGACAACAATTGCTTCCCCAACAATTCGTTGGACAACAATTCGTCGGACAAGTCGGACAAGTCGGACTCGGACAAGTCAGAATCGCCTAAACAAATCTAGACAATAATAAATAATTACATCCAACGCTATTTTTTCAAATGAGTCCTGAAATCCTTTCCATCCAAAACCAGGCCAGACAAACGACTTCAATCCTCTCTGTATGCATGTAACAAAGCCACGCAATGCAACAAAGGAGCTCAACTTTTGTTTTGTTTACCACCTCGTTTCTAATTTTATTGAGTGACTAAATTTTCAAGAAATAAATTGGCACTTTCTTTTATACTTCAAATTTCTTTTACCATTAATTCCATAAGTTCAACCGTTATTTACTTTTGCACGGAAATTCACGGAAAATTTCACTTCAAACAAAATGCATGATATTTGGTCCAATGGTCATTTTCTTCGCCTTTTTCTAATAATAATACCATGCAATTACACTTACCTGCAATAATAACACCAGTACCAATACAAAAATTAAAGCCTTCAACCTGCATCTTACTTCATTTTTTACAGTTTAAAGTTTAAAATTCAGTTTAATTTTGGTTCACAAGTGGCTTACCTTAATAATTTCAGTATATGAATGCATTTAATGAGAAATTTTTCTTTTAAATAGTCAGTTGATACTTTTTATGTCTGCATGATATGATCTTTAATGCGGGTTACAAATTAAATGAGAAAAATGTAGTTTGTAAAAACGAAGTCGGTATTTATAAGTGTTTAATACATTATTTGTTACATGATCGTACAGCGCACTATGTATTTTACATTTTTATGTTGCATAATATTACATCAAGTATTACACCATGCAAAGTAGACTCGCCTAAAATATTTACACGATTACATCATCCTAGATAAACCACCCACCCGTCGTATTCACATTCTACCGAACCACACCACATACAGACACATTCTGAAAAATTCGCAATAGCAAAAAACAGTAATACCTACACTGCACTAATTTACTGCGTAGTTTTACGGCGAACTAAAAACGGTTTAGATTGTACACTAATATATATGCATAATAATATAGCTATTTTTTAGTACTTAAGGGAAACTAAAAAGTTAACGATAACATGTGGGTATACATGGTAAATAAAAGTATCATAATAAAAGGTGGGCTAAAAATGAAACTACAAAAGATTATCTAATATGTATTTAAAAGGTAATTCCCCACTGCTACATTGAAAATGCATTAAAGAATGCTTAACCGTTCAAGTCTAATTGTATTGATGTAAGTTTACTCTAGTTAACAAAGTGAGTCAGTACCATTAGTTATGGCTTCTATTCATAGATTAGGTACATACAATAATATTAATATCATCATGGATTACTGTAAAATGTAAATGTATTGTAAACATCAAACAATTTGTTAATTGCTACTATTAAATATTAACTTACCACTATTATTTGTATTAAAAGCATAAATCATATTAAATGCAATTATATTCACTTTCACTCTTACGGACAACCTAGTTTAATTATGTGTGTAATTCATTATATTTCAACAAGTTCCACATCCATCGTTCCACAATTATATTATGTTCCAATGTTATATATTTAATTAGAGTGTCTAAATGTCATACGTATTGAATGGTTAAATATCGTTACATTCAATATTATATTATAGTTTGGTACAAATGCTTTCAGGTTTCAGTTAGTCAAATAAAAATTGAACAGGTGAGGTAGAGAATTGATTTAGGAGCAACATTTGTCTTTCAAATTCATAACGAAATACAATAATGATATGAAACATTTTAACCGTAACATCACAAAAAACTAAATAATACCCATAAAGTGCAATTACAATACATTACAGTCTCCTTTAACAAATTATCCCAGAAGAAAAGTCAACGATTACTAATAAATGCACAATATCAATTTTTTAATTACATGATTTCAGGTATTGGATTAAAAGTGATTCCTGCTGGATAATGTTTTGGCAAATATAATACCCCGTAGTAATAAAACTAAATGAATGCTCCCTAAAATTGTAATAACGAAATAAAAAAACCATAAATATAAATTACAATGTTAAAACAATGATCAAAAATTAACATTGAACAATTATGTAGACGACTACATATTAAAAAAAACTTCCATTTTTGGAATATTTACAGACTATTTCCTTTGCTACACACTAGCCAGTCAAATAAAGGGACTACATATGCACCTCTGACTATCAACTCCTTTTCAAAATATTCCCTTCCCCGGATTACACTACTATATAGTTACATTGTATAAAGTGTTATTAGTAAGTTTAAATGCTTTAACTGTTAATATTGTTAAACTATGGTTGTCAATATTTACATTATATGCGTAGGAATACGGCAAAGTGACAATTCTTACCAATACGCTTCCCTAATTTAATACACTACCGCCTTAGAAAATTCTGAAGTTTTCTTATTGTTTTGGTACAACCACTACACGTTTCCGGAGTTTCCGTTGATTTAGCTTAATTTCTAATACTTCATTCAATGTGAACTGTCATAATCTTTTTGAAGACTGTCTGGTTGAAGCACCTGAGCTACCAGTCGTAACGCTAACATCTTTACTTTCTTTACTACTACTAACACTAGGACCTGCCTGACTGCAGGTAGAAATACTATTAGGTAATGTTGGTGTTGTCGGCGGTGTGATGATACTAACACTTCCAGAACTTCCGTACCCATTTAAAGTAATTGCTCCGTTTCTCCGTGGCAAAAGATTTGTTGGAGGAAATAGAAGAGATTTGTTAGGACTACTGCTGTTAATAGTACTCGTTGAAATTGTCATAGGATTCCAGGGCAAATCAAAAATTCTAAAATAAATCGCCAAAAAAGTTTTTGTTATGGTAAAACAGGTACGAATAGTTATAAAATACTTTGTTTCTTACCCTTTATGAAGAATCGGCATGGCATAACCAAATGTACCAATTGGAATATCGTCTTCTACCCTGATGTATCGAATATCTTCAATGCATGGTTGAAAAGATTCCATTTCATCATCACTCTCTTCGACAATATCCCTGACAAAAAAGTTTTCATTGAAAATGTCATTTAACAAGCTAAGTCAAGACATTTTAGGCTTAATTTATTTTCCTTACGAAATGCTCGTTCCCCTAGTGGGTCTGCTTTTCTTCGCTTGATGAGACGGATGTTTTTCACGCTCAGCCATTCTTCTCTTTAATCGTTCTAAATACGTTTCTTCTCTCATCCTCTGGGAATCCCAACGCTTCCTTCTCTTTTCATCTACTTCAGGCTTTTGATGCCTTTTTAAAATAACAGAGTCGTCCGTATCCTCCAAATCAGGATGATCAGATTCTAAAGGTGTGAACTCTTTAATTCTCCACGAAGGAACCTTTTATCAAAAATATAAAAACGAATTCAAAATATTGTCAAAATAACGGCATTTTAGGTTTTGGTATATTTCTATAAAAATAACTGACCTCCACAACTTTTTCGGTCTTTGGAGCTATCAGTCGCTTTTCCTTTTTTCTGGAAACCAATGGCGGCGCATCCATTACAAAATAAGGAGTTAAAGTCGTCATGCAATTTTCTCTCGGATTTGGAATCACATTTGTGTAGTGAGGAGGAGGAGGAGCAGAGACATCATATTTAATTCGCTTTCGCTCACACTTTCCATTTTTGTCCTCCGGAATATGTCCATTATAAATTGTTTTCCTTGTTGAATGAATGTTTATTTCTGCTGTTACATGCATGGTGCTAGCAGTCACATACTCCGAAGGAGGGCTGGAAACTGCACGAGTAGTTGCAACATGTTTTAGCAAAGGGTTCATATTTCTTGTATAACCGTGACTAATTTTTTCTATGTAAGAGCTTGTGGACGTGGACGTAGAAATGGTTTTTAAATTTTCCGGTTCTCCAGATACCTTTAGTGTAGAATTCGAAGTTATGTTCTTGGGAGGCAATCCTGTATTTGCTATTTCAGTATGGGAAATATTTGCTGCAGGGGAAAAGGGAGTAAGATGCGTTTTCGAGAGTGAAGATTGAAGATTTTTGTCTTTAGAATCTGTATTCTCCTCCTTTATCAACTCCTTCGATTTAAATACAGTTAACAAGGGTTTCAATATGAGAGACGTATTCTTAGGACCATTAGATAATAGAATTTTAGGAACGAATGCTTCATTTGATACTGGCGCAGCCACAACTTTGGTCAGATGAGCGCTTACAGAAGTTCCAGGCGAATTTGCTTTGGGAATTGCTGCTGAAGTTGAGGAAACTGGAACATTTATTTTTGACACAGCAGCAACGGCAGAAGCTATCGAAGGTAAATTACTTGTTGTTGGATTTGGTGCCAAGGATTTAACGATGGGTTGTTCAGGAAAAACTATTTTCTTGACTACAGCAGATTGTTTCAACAAATTTGTAGCAGATACCATTGCTTTTGCTGAGAACACTGGAGATGCAATTTCAGGACTTGGTTTAGGGGGCAAAACTGTATTTGAAATAGCGGAAGCCGCAGTTTGGGGGGTTTTTACAGAAGAAACCACATTGGATTTGCTTAGTGGTGTTGCGGGAGTGGCTATACTAGCCAGATTCCTTGCAACCGAATTTCTAGTTGTAATTGTCCTTACTGGAGTTAAGGGACAGGGCTTAGGTGTAGTGACCACTACTTCATTACATTTATCTTCCGAATCGTTTTTCTTTCTCCTTCCTCTGCTTTTAGAATGGTTACTTGAGTTATCAGTCAAACAATTATTATTTTGGGGATTTGAGGTCACCGTTTGTTTAGCTAGGCTTGTCATTGTAGAATTTGTATCAGGTGTAAAACTATCAGGCCCATTTTCCATTGCTTCGTTTGTATTTTTCACCGTTCTGTTTTGACAAAGCTTATCGAGCCTTTGTAGAAGTTGCTTTGTATTTCCCGAATCAAATAAGCATTCTTTGTGAGTTTGTGCTGTCGCCTTTGGCGACTTTTCTGCTTTCCCCCGCGATTTCCTTCTAATCCGAGTTTTCATTTTTCCTTCTGAACTCGTACTCCGACTTCTCCGCCCACTATTTACTGTATTTGTACGCCGAGTCCTCCGAGCCCTTTCCTTCGCGTTCTCATTCTCTAAGGTTTCGTTCAGAATTGTTTTATGAATTTCGTTACTAATATCGCCAATTACTTTCGGGTCGTACGAATAATTCTTTTTCAGTGCATTTAAAACAGCTGTCCCTGTACTCGGTGCTTTGTTGTTCAAATAACTGCTGTACAAATTCGTGGATGAATTTGCCTCAACGCCAATCTTTATTGGGAAACTAGACGTTTTCACAGAGTCAGCTTCTACGTCACTAGGGAGCTCTTCGTCTTCATCATTGTAATTACCGGCTGGTTCTTTGTCAATCGCTCGCTCGAGCACTTTACCTGACTTGGAATTTCTAAACGGTGTTTCTGGTGTTATAGCAGGGGACAGCAATGGAGGTCCTCTGGAATTACGATGCCTTCGATATGTTCTTGGTTTTGTTGCCGAAGCCGTCCCCCGCGTCTTCTTGGATGACGATTCAGTAGACTTACCACTGTCATTACTCACCGTACTCGCATTTGATCTCAGGGTTTGGCTATTCCTAGAGTTTTGCTGCTTCTTCTGTTGTGAGGGATTTTCATGTTTCAGATTTTGCTTTTGTAATTGTAAATATTGCTGATAAGAAACTCGCGTTCGTTCGTGCGCATCTTGTTCTTGCTGCAAATCCGTCTCCAATTGTGCCACATTATTGTTCAACTAAATTATAAGAGATTTAACGATTTAAACAGAATCTCGTTAACAAGATTATCGTTTTAGTAACCTGTAAAAGTGTTTAACAAATTACAAAATAATACTCTTATTTCACAAACCTCTTGTATACGTTTTTCCTTTTCTTGGCACTTGATTCTTTCCAATGCCAACATTAGATTGGATTCTTCCAGCTTCTTTTGCAGATCTCTAATTGCATCCACAGATTTGACGTGAAGTGCAAACAACTCTTTGATAAAAGCCTCATTTACACTTAGCCCCGGTGGAGGAGGTTCGGAAACCTCAAATTGCCTCAAGGCTAAGTAAAGTTTCTCTCTGTCATTTAGATTAGAGCTGGATTTCGCCGCACCCATCGTCATCTTTATTTTCTCAGAATTTCCATTTCCTTTCCTTGCTCCCTTTTCGAAAAGTGCCATCGAAGACGATCTCCCAGGTGCCCCATACACTACCTCAAATATCTACAGACATCAATACCAAATACAACTTAATTTTAACTGAGGCTGTTAATATTTCCCAGATCGACTAAGGCGACCACGTAGCGGGCACTGGACAAGCTGAGTTTCACTTTTTTACATGTAGAAAACTGAAAACAAGCTTGACCTCTACATGGTCGTTGTAGTCGATTTCGGAAATACGAATAAGAAAAGCTTCAATTTCCTTTTAACATGTAGTTTACCTACAACGGAACTGGAAAGGACACTAGTAATTAATAGAGTACCTGTTTCGGATATCTATATGAAAGTTAAACTTAACTTGTACTTGACTCTACCCGATTATTGTTTTAAACATGTGATAAAGCAACCATCTGATCGATACAATACATACACAGCGAAATTAAATACAACAAAATATTTGTTGTCTGGAATCAAGAAACAATACAGCAATGGGGACATTAGGAAATCATGGAGTGCCACATCTTTAGTTGTTAATGACAGAATTCAACAGAAAAAGAAGCATTTTGGCAAACTTTTTACCTTCATTCATCCAAATGTGTTAACAATCTCGTAAGTCTGTACTGTCCGCCCAACCTCTCCAAGTATCAGCTTTAAGCTATAATATAAAAAAACAACCAGCCGTCAATAAAATACACTGAAGAGTTCTATGATATCAAATATCCCGAAAATGCAAGTATTTCGGAAAGGAAATAAGCTTCAGTTGCACATAAATGTCAAAAAGAGAGAGTTTTAAATTGGCTAGTAAAACCAATTGGTCAAAGGTTACTAGAATTCATAGTGCTGAGAGATCGCCGCGCTTTGCCTGCACGTGAAACTTACAAAATTTCCATCTGTCTGGTAACGTGCTTATCCAAGGAGTCTACATCAGTGAGATATATTAGCAGAATATAGCAGAAACTGAAGGGTTATTGCACTTGCACTTACAGTACAAGTACAAGGCAAGCTAACCTTAAAACTCTACAACAACTATTTGTTATACAAATACAAATTCACTTGCAACTTCTATTCGGCGAACCGCTCAGTTCTACAAACTTCGAGGGAACCGCACCGATCCGAACAAATCCCTCAAAAAATTTTAGTATACCAGTTAGAGGGGGAGGAGGGGGTGTCCGCAAATACGACAAAAAGACAAAATACGACGAGGGGGAGAGGGGTTGGGTTTGAATGGATCTGACGTCGTCTCACATCACAACATGCACATCACAAACCATAAAATCTCAGTTAGTATTTTCCTTCTCAATGTTCTCAACAATGAAAACATTAAATGCAGAAGCGCATTTTGCATTTAATGCGATCAATTATACCATTTTAGTATACAAATCAAAGCAATCTAATATTTCTGAGAATTCAAAAGAATTTATAATGATAATTTGTTTGTGATAACAAAAATTTCAAAAGCTTATAAAAATTGTCATGAAAGCAAAAACTGCGTATAGCTTACAACTTTTGCAATGAGATCTTTTAAAGCCAGAAAATTTCTTACTGTTCTTCGTCGGTAAAATATGACAAGTTCAAATATTACATAAAATCCTCGTTCACTGAGCTTAATAGTTGCTTATCTGAAAAACGTAGAAACAGTTAAAGTTAAAAAAGTTAAAGTTGTGTTTCTTCGATATGAGTTTTAATCTAAACTAGTGGTTTATATAGTCATTAACGGTTCAGTATTTTGACACTGAAAGTGCCCTACTGCTCTCCCACCGTGGACTGAATACTCCTTCTGCTAGGCAGATAAATGGTAATTACTATGCACCACAGTATAGTAACTAAGTAACTAAGCGGTGGTGTTACCTTATTTAATGCAGGATATATATTATTAGAAAAATACTGCAACTTAGTTAAAGTATAGTTTGACGGCGTCAGATGGGGGGTGCCGAAATACGACTATGAGGGGAGGGAAGAGGTCAAAAATCGTGATTTTTCCCTCGTCGTTTATGGACGACCCCTTAACGAACCGATCCTAAACCGATCCCTCAAAATGTTTTACCGATCCCTCAAATGTCTTACCGATCCCTCAAAATGTTTTTCCGATCCCTCAAATGTTTTACCGATCCCTCAAAATGTTTTACCGATCCCTCAAATGTTTTACCGATCCCTCAAAATGTTTTACCGATCCCTCAAATGTTTTACCGATCCCTCAAAATGTTTTACCGATCCCTCAAAAAGTTTTAATCGAACTGATCCCTCAAAAAGTTTTAACAGAACTGATCCCTCAAAAAGATTTAACTGAACCGATCCCTCAAAAAGTTTTAATCGAAGTGATCCCTCCAAAAGTTTTAACTGAACCGATCCCTCAAAAAGTTTTAACTGAACCGATCCTTCAAAAGGTTTTAATCGAACCGATCCTTCAAAAGGTTTTAATCTAACCGATCCCTCAAAAAGTTTTAATCGAACTGATCCCTCAAAAAGTTTAACTGAACCGATCCCTCAAAAAGTTTTAACTGAACCGATCCCGGCGATCCCTCAAAAAGTTTTAACTGAACCGATCCCGGCGATCCCTCAAAAAGTTTTAACTGAACCGATCCCGGCGATCCCTCAAAAAGTTTTAACTGAACCGATCCCGGCGATCCCTCAAAAAGTTTTAACTGAACCGACCCCGGCGATCCCTCAAAAAGTTTTAACTGAGATCCCTCAAAAATAGCAACCGATCCGAGCAGAACCGATTTCTCAAAATATTTTAAGCCAAGCTTTCCGTACCGAACTCTCAAAAATATTTAAGCGAACCGTTCCGAACCGCACCGGAACCTTTAAAAAAGACTACGACATAATAATAGTGTCTGCCAGTCAGGCTAACTGCTGCTTGTGTTCGTAATGTTCGTATCTCGTGTTCATTCAATAAGGCTTATTCGTAATGTCAACCATTTTTTCCAACGTTTGGTTGACGCTGGAAAGTGTATATCAAAGGCAGCTGACTGACTTAGAAAAATTTGGTTGACGCACCATCAGCATACGTGTGGTTGGCGGTATGTGAAATGTTGGCTGCCTTCATTTGCGCGTTTGGATGACTTAGCCGACTGCTGGCTGGCTTCATTACCAATGGTTGCTATTACGAATATCGCTTATTCCTAAGATTCCTAACTCACCTCATGAAATGAGGTCCTTCCAGGTCGGCTTAGCCTTATTAGGCTAGGTATGTTTGAAATACGGTAGTACTCGGTTAGGTATATCAAGTATACAGCATATAGCAGCAGGATGCATGTGATGTGTGTGAATATGATTGCGATATAGGATATAGAAGGGCGATAATAAAAGGAGCAGAGCAGCAGACGGAGACATGCAGTCAGGGCATAATATTATTATTATAGTGCTTCAGAGTTTAGATGGAGACAATCGACATCGACTCTATCATAATCATAAGCCAAAGTACAGAGTATAGTCAGTTAGTCAGACAGAGTACAGCTAGAACTAGATAGGGTAGAGCTAGACTTGAGAGTTAGACATCTAATAAGGCTTATTCGTAATGTCAACCATTTTTTTAAACGTTTGGTTGACGCTGGAAAGTGTATATCAAAGGCAGCTGACTGAGTTAGAAAAATTTGGTTGACGCAACATCAGCATACGTGTGGTTGGCGGTATGTGAAATGTTGGCTGCCTTCATTTGCGCGTTTGGATGACTTAGACGACTGCTGCTGGCTTCAATACCAATGGTTGCTATTACGAATATCGCTTATTCTATGGCTAAAACTAGAACTGGATACAGGGCTCGGATATTTAATTTCGAAAAATCGTAAAATTTATTGTACACAAATAACCTTTAAGATGTGTACTTTAAATTTAATGTCTCACATCTTTTATTTCTTTAAAGGTATGAGGAAATTTTATTGAGCAAACTCAACGCAAAAAATATTTTTACGGGATTTTCCGTTATATATTTAACTTAAAACTCTTAACCATTAAATACGATGAGCAGAATGAGCACTCTTATGGCTCACAAAGGTTAAAGATTAAAAGTCAAAATATATACGAAACTATAATAGTTTAAACTTTTAACTGTTTAATTGGTAAAACCTTAAAACCAGGTAAACCCAATCCATCGATAAGGATATGAAATGTTCACGTTCACAACAGGGACTCACTTAGCAAACGAGGGGCCCAGAGCAATGTGTGGGTGGGGAGAAGTGTGGCCCGTAAGGGCTGATTTTTTTTCAGTGTTGATGCAAAAATAGTGTAAAAATGTGGGTATTTTTGGAAATCGGTGAATTTAGCCCGCCAGGGCTGAAAGACTGAAAGATTTGAAAGATTTTAAAGGTTTTTATGTTAAAATTATGTGGAAGTGGAAATGGAAGGAATTTTTGTCTTTTTCGGCTGCCGCGGGTCCCCTTTAGCATGAGGCCCTCGGGGGCTGCCCCTATTGCCCATACCTAAGTTAGGCTGACCATAATTTCCTAGTTCAAAAAAAGACGTTTTGACACACCACAACGAAAAATATAAGGCTATGGGCGTGGTGTGTTGACCCAATTTCCAATTTGCGGAAGGTCATAGGTCAGAGAGTGCTCATCATCGAACCCAAGCATACTATATCAATGCTTGATTTACTAAAAAGAGTATCATCCAAGTATCTTATTGTCTTCTTGGATTTCTGAGTGATAATCCTGACAAACAGACAGGCAAAACAAAAACCTAAAGTAGACTTCGCCCCCTTAAATGACGGGTCCAGAATTAGAAGTAACAGTTTACAAATCTATTTCATGGCAACAAAAAGTAAATAAAATTTTGGGGAAGTTTCATATATATTGCGACATCAATTTATTTGCAAATTCTGCAAATTAAAACTTTTGATTACAGAATATTACCTGAAAGCGAACAAGTAGTAAACAACGGAATCTTTAGCTGTATCTTTAAAAAATTAGTGAGCTTGAATGCTTAAGAATATTTTAACTCGTAGTTTAAGAAAACTGATTAAACCTTGAATTCATTATTTTACATAATGTACTTGTACGCCGTTAATCAAGTTAGGGGTACCTTCCAAAAATCATTCTTATACTGAGATTAATCCTAGCACCTGCACAAGCTAAAAAGGCTTCAGTTTTCCACATTCAACTTTTTAACGTTGATTTTGGGAAACTTTTGTTTCTATGACAAAATTTAAATACTGTATTTATCGAATTAATGCTCCGTGATTTTATTGTTTCAAGCTCTATTTTTGACCTCGTAATGTGCGTAATTAACTTTCTATGGAGGATTATTTCTACTTGGAAAATTGTTTTCAATGTCTGATTTTGATTTCAAATTTCAATGGATGATTTTACTTCTTTAGTCAAAATTGTTTATTGAATACCCAATTATAGGTAAAAAATGAATGTTAATAGTTGAATATTAATACTAATATCAAGTGTATTGGCCACTATCTCTTTGTCTTACTAGGTTATCTCATTATTATAACACATTTTACATTTTTCGGACAGGAAATCAATAAATGAAGGTGGAGGATTATTTCGACGTAGAAAATTATTAACTTCAAAGGACAGATTTGGGGTATTTTCGGAATAATCCTCCAATGGAGTATTATTACGGACAGAGCATTATTTCGAAAAATACGGTAATTTACTTTATCAATACGTCATCATGTAGTCATGGATATAAAAGATTTAAGGATTTTATTTTATTTTAAGTCCAAGGTGAATATTCTAATTCTCACAAAATTTGAAATTAAATTAATGAAATCGATACTATAATAGATTAAATAGCAACATGCCTAATACTGATGACTATTATGACATTCAACTATTATGAAAATATATATATATATATAAAATATAAATGACTATTATGAAATTTGTATCTATATCAAGCCTTCTCCTAATACAAGCCACAATTCACAAAATCCTAGTCTTAATACCTCGACACGTTCTACAAGACAAAATAACAATATTCCCGTAATAACACATAGGACTGCTCTGTTTGCCAAGAGCCCCATGTGCTACGCTATTAATTCATGGAATAATCTTCCCCCACTTTTAAAATCAAAATTATTTTCTCCTAAGACTTTTGCGACTAAATTAAACAGTCACATCATTGCACTAAGATAATTTTCTTTATTATCTAATTCCGCATCATATTACGCATTTGTGATAAAATTTAATTATATCACCTAAATCTGTATAATTTGTAATATAATAATACATCTGACTCTCGATTGATTAATGGTAACGACCACGGCCTGTCCTAGGAGTAAGGTTTGCTATAACTGGTAGCTTCCTTCGGTGCGTAATTATGCTATAACAGTCTAACTTTTGTACTGAAAATTGTGCACTTTAATAAAATTCAATTCAATTCAATTCAACATCATTAACGTTTTAATAATGTTGAACGAGTTTTAATTTAGGAAAACTGACAAATCTATTTTTTAGCGTCTTGTCCTTAACATTGTTCCAGGACATATGCAACCGTTACTCATTGACAACAGATTTGTTAGGAAATTTTGTCTCTAAAATATATTCTTCTAATTTTGAAAACAAAATAATGAAAACAACCTCATGATTTATCGATACCTTTGTCTCAGGTGCTGAAATTGCACTCCGATTTTGGTGATTTTCCAATGGTTACAAGCACCCTATACACTCAAATCATTTCATTGAAATTAGTTATACAGTCTACGTTATCCATTTACTTTTTTTACTAATTGAAGGACAAAATAAGTTTAAAATTTTAATGGTTTATGTGTGCTCCAATGCCCATTCTGTTTTGGAACGATTTTTCGATTTTGCTTCTCTTGGCTTAATTTGCAGAATTTGCAAATAAATTGATGTAGCAATATATGTGAAACTTCCCCAAAATTTTATTTACTTTTTGTTGCCATGAAATAGATTTGTAAACTGTTACTTCTAATTCTGGACCCGTCAAATAATACTTCTGTTCCTAAGACCAAGGAGAATAAAATCTTGCGCTTTACCAGAAGTATCGAACTCCTGGTAAAGCGCAAGAGAACACCCAGGCAACGGTTTATTCTCCTTGCCTAAGACCACATTTTATATTTACTAAAAATATTTGCCTACGAAGTTATCAGACATCCGACATCGAAGTTATCAGACAAAATTTATCAGACAATTTGGGCATCTCCTTTAGAGGGGTGCCTGGTCCTATCTCAAAATTTGGGCATCTGCGTGTTAAGGGTTGCCTGGTCCCATCTTAAAATTTGGGCATCTGCGTGTTAAGGGGTGCCTGGTCCCACCGACAATTTGGGCATCTGTGTTAGGAGAGTGACTGGACCCATGCGACAATTTGGGTATCTGTGTTAGAAGAGTGCCTGGACCCATCCGACATTTTGGTCATCTGTTATAGAAAGGTTGTCTTGTCCCATCCGACAATTTGGGCATCTGTTTTAGGAGAGTACCTGGACCCATCCGACTTTTTGGTCATCTGTTATGGAAAGGTTGTCTTGTCCCATTTGACAATTTGTGCATTTCTTTTAAGAGGACGCCTGGTCCCATCTACCATTACGTGTCATGGAAATTAAACTTATCTCCGCTAACATCTTGAGCCGCATACTAATACTTTGAATGTTTGAACGGTTATTTCAATTATTTTTTTCTGCTAGGACAAAGCTAGCTAAAATTTTTAGTTAGATAGGTTAGGTAATGCCTTATTTTACAATCATATCGGTTGACAATCGCGGGAAATTTATTACTTTGTATTTGGCATACAAATATATTTCTATTACTTTTGAAAATAAGCAATTATATGAATGCCAAAGATAAACCTGGAAAAAATGCAATTTTGTTTATAAACTCTAAATTCAATGAAGTGCTTATAAATTCTACAATTTCTGTATCTCGAAGTTATTGTTCGTCAGAAGCGTCGTCAACCAAATCCTTGATACGGTCATCAAGAATAACAGCTGATCTTGTATGTCAGCCAATTCAATAAATAGTCCTTTCAGTTCGGCTGAATTGTTGTTTTGAAGATCCCTATCTAAAATAACTGATATTATACCAGAAGCAGTTCTCCTTATATTTCTTACCTTTTATAGCCGCAACAGCATTACCAACTTCTTAAGAAATCTTGCTTACCAGTTAAGCAAATCCGCAGTTACTGACAGCAGTTTCTCCAAACAGTCGGCAAATTTTCACTGCTAGTTTTGTTCTACCGTTGCCAAATTTCAATTAATATGGTACTGCGGCCTCAATAAGTTTTCAAATAAAAGGTTCATACAATCAGTTTTATAACGGATCTGTAATGTTTATTTTCCAAAATTAAGGAACATACATTAGTTTCATTAGACGCTTTAATAGAAGTATCTACGGTAGATATGTAACTTTTTAGGTAATTGGCACTTATTTGACTCCTTATTATGATATCTAATGTAGAAGTAGTTGGCACTGTATTTTTGTATTAATGCAGAAAATGTTTCGTTATGACATTCAGTTATGCTTATACTACAAACTAATTTATTAACTACTGCAAATGTCTTGCACATATGGCTGACCAATTTGAAAGATAACTTTGGTTTGGGATAGAACCACGTTCCATTCCAAAACAGATGCTCAAATTGTCTGTTGGGACCAGGCATCTTTTTAAAATGCCCAAATTGTCGAATTTGACCGGAAGCATCAATCCAACTCAGATACTCAAATTGTCGAATTTAACCAGGCATTCACCTAACACAGATGCCCAAATTGTCGGATGGGTCCAGGCACTCTCCTAACACAGATGCCCAAATTGTCGGATGGGTCCAGGCACTCTCCTAACACAGATGCCCAAATTGTCGGATGGGTCCAGGCACTCTCCTAACACAGATGCCCAAATTGTCGGATGGGTCCAGGCACTCTCCTAACACAGATGCCCAAATTGTCGGATGGGTCCAGGCACTCTCCTAACACAAATGCTTAAACTGTCGGATGTTTCCAGGTACCTTTTAAGATATGAGCCCGAATTTCCAGATGGGCCTCAGCACTCTCCTAACACATATGCCCAAATTGTCGAATGGGACAAGACAACCCTTCTATAACAGATGCCTAAATTGTCGGATGGGACAAGGCAACCTTTGTATAACAGATGCCCGAATTGTCGGATGGGCCCAGGCACTCTCCTAACACAGATCCCCAAATTGTCGGTGGGACCAGGCAACCCTTAACACGCAGATGCCCAAATTTTAAGATGGGACCAGGCAACCCTTAACACGCAGATGCCCAAATTTTAAGATGGGACCAGGCAACCCTTAACACGCAGATGCCCAAATTTTAAGATGGGACCAGGCAACCCTTAACACGCAGATGCCCAAATTTTAAGATGGGACCAGGCAACCCTTAACACGCAGATGCCCAAATTTTAAGATGGGACCAGGCAACCCTTAACACGCAGATGCCCAAATTTTAAGATGGGACCAGGCAACCCTTAACACGCAGATGCCCAAATTTTAAGATGGGACCAGGCACCCCTCTAAAGGAGATGCCCAAATTGTCTGATAAATTTTGTCTGATAACTTCGATGTCGGATGTCTGATAACTTCGTGCTGCCCTACGTTCTTCATTTCCCTATTGCCTAGGCCTAGACAGTAAAAATGTTTTATAGCTAAATATCCGGGCCCTGGCCTGATAATGCAGTTGACTGATTGGGAATTGCTTGTATGCATTTTGCACAGGGTTCTCCTGTTCTCCTGCCTGCTGACTATGACTGTTGTTAATATATATTATTGAGTTCACACACTGTTTAGGTATATTATGATGTGTGTTGTTGATTGTTTTGTTTGTATGTGCAGAGTACAGTACAATAATTTTTAGTAGTTCTTTCAGAAGATTGCGTTTCCCATTTCTGTTGTGCTGGTTGGTGTTACCATCAGTGTTGTTTGTTGTTGTTGACAAAACAAGCAAATATACTAACTTACTAACTAGTCATTTATATTTATTAATTTTTCATGTAGCACATTAGCACATACGGCACACATCACACTTGGTAAACGAATCTCGGAAACTGGTGTAGTGGTACGGTAAGGGGTCACTGGTGACTGGCTGGCAGTGGCAATGTCAGCTGTAGACTGTGTTAAAATAGGCAGCTGTCATCTTTGCTGAATAAGTCAGAGTTAACGATCAGTTGTCCTATAAATGCCAATTGGGATTCGAAGGTGGCAGTGACCAGTCACCAGTGCAAAAAACGATTGACTGCACAGACAATAAACAACAAGCTTAATCCTCTAACAGGGGTAGAAAAGATCTTAACACGTTAAATCCGTAACGCTTCAATTTTAAAACTAGTGCTAAGTAGCCGTAGCCGAAGTTAAAGAAATATTATATGCCCTGGACCGCTGGACCTATTCCAAATTCCAAACTGGACTTTCAAAACATCAGCTGATTATCATTCATTCATTCCAGGTCAGCTTTACTTGTCATTCTGTAAATTTTTGGTAACAAACAAAGAGAAAAAGACACTTTACTCGAAAAAAACAGGTATATATGAGTTTTCAGTTGTCATTAATTAACCATATTCACAATTGTCCACTGGACAGCTTATAACTTCCGCCACATGGCGTCGCAATTTTAAAGGTGGGCACTTTAAAGATATTTCTACCAGCCAAATCGGTTGGAGTGTAGATAATGGGGCCAGGAGTAAAATGGGTCGGTGGCTACGGTTGCAACGGTTGCGACGGTTGCGACGGTTGCAACATTTTTGGGAAAGGACTTAGATATAATTTTCCGGTTGCAGCGGTTGCAACACACTGTAAACAAAACTTGGTGTCATAAAAATTGATTAACAATCCTCTTAATACCTTAATACCCCTTTAATAATACCCCCTGAAAAATACCCAATTTATGTAATACACACTTAAAAATATTTTAAAATGCCACCTTTAGAAATACTACCTTAAAAATGCCATCATATAAATACCTTCCTAAAAATACCCCCTTAAAATACCCCGTTATAATAACCTTAAAAATACTTCCTTAAAATACCCCCTTATAATCAGGGCTCGGATATGTATTTTCGAAAAATCGTAAAATATTTAAATATATATTTCCTTAAAAACGACAAAATATTTTCTTAAATATTTTCTAAAAAAACCATTAAAATGTGTACTTTAGTGTCTCAAGTTCTTTTAAATCTCTTGAACCATATGATAAAATGTTGTTATAACTTTTAGATTGTCATTTTTGCCAAAATACATATCAAAAAGTCACATTCAATAACAAAGCCATTTAATTTTTTTCTAAAAATTATTTTTCAGACACAAATAAATGTATAATTGCACGTTTTTAGAAATTTTTTTTGCATTTTACTGCACATTTTTGCCGTAAAAGGCCAAAATTTTAGTGAAAACGCAAAAATATTTAAAAATATTTACTTATCGGCCAAATTAGAGGTCGGGAAAATAATTTCTTCCCGGGACCCTGGAAAATTTTTTCCCGCTCCGCGGGAAAAAAATTTCCCATTTCCCGGGCCCGACGGTCCCGTGTGAAAAAACCGTCCAATTTCCCGGGACCAACGGTCCCGTGTTAAAAAGCCTTCCAATTTCCCGGGCCCAAGGGTCCCGAGTTAAAAAACTTTCCAATTTCCCGGGCCCAAGAGTCCTGAGTTAAAAACGTTCCCCGGGACCCTTGGCATTGCCTTAAAATCCGTTTTTCAATAGCGGAAAGCTATTGTATGCTTTCGGGATGTCTGTCTGTCTGTTAGTTAGTTAGTTAGGTAGTTAGTGAGTATATCCCATATCTCAGGAAGGCTTTGAAATATTTTGATGAAACTTTCAGTGGACCTTCTAGGGACAAAGTGTAGGTCATCTTTCAAAAATGGTGTTAATCGATAACTCCCTTCTGACCTTTAACCTCATTTATGTCCAAACACATGTTATGTGTTATATTGCTGATGTTGTGTGTATGTTGTGGTATGTGTCGTAATCTTAACTAGTGACCACTACATGATGTAGTCTGCACTGGTGACCACTATACGTCGTTTTTTGAATGAATTGAAGTAATTTAAATCTGATTTGAACAAATTCAAATAATTTCGAAATGTTTTGAATAAATTCAAATAAATTCGAAATGTTTTGAATAAATTCAAATAAATTCGAAATGTTTTGAATAAATTCAAATAAATTCGAAATGTTTTGAATAAATTCAAATAAATTCGAAATGTTTTGAATAAATTCAAATAAATTCGAAATGTTTTGAATAAATTCAAATAAATTCGAAATGTTTTGAATAAATTCAAATAAATTCGAAATGTTTTGAATAAATTCAAATAAATTCGAAATGTTTTGAATAAATTCAAATAAATTCGAAATGTTTTGAATAAATTCAAATAAATTCGAAATGTTTTGAATAAATTCAAATAAATTCGAAATGTTTTGAATAAATTCAAATAAATTCAAAATTCATCGTTCGCATGTCGCGCCACAATGTAAAGTAAAATATATGGGAATGGCGCATTAATCTATAGTGCACAGTAAATTAAAAGTAAACATCGCCAAGCCGTAACATGAAGCGAGCCAGAGGGTATATTTGATATAAGTATATGTGATCCGGAGATCCGCTTCATAAAGTGAGAAACACCCAAAAAGTTAGCTTATAGCTTCACATAATAGAAAATACCCAAAAAATTAGCTTACCGCTTCATATGATAAAAGACACCCAAAAAAATGTGTATACCGCTTCTGAAAAGTGGTCACACCCAAAAACCATATTTTACACCTAAATGCCCTATTTGAGTATCTTATTCAATACAAAGTGGAAGCGGTGTAAAATATTTTTTACTATCCCGCTAACAAACTACTAAAAGCGGTGTAAGATATTTTAGTACCCAAAACCCCATTTTTATATCTTATTGCTTATAAAGTGAGTGCGCGTTATCTCCGAAAGGGGTGGGGTAACCACGCCCATTTTAAATAGGGTTCCTAACTAGGTCGAGATGAGTCCAAATCCGAGGTTTTATCCAAATCGGTCAATGCCTTCAAGAGTTATCGTGTTCACATACATACGGACAGACAACACGGTTCCATAAGAGAGCCTCTGGCTCGCTAAAACTGTACAGCAAAAATCTTTCTGTATGAAGGGAAGGCTAGTTTTTCTTCCCGTGGAATGTGGAAAAAACACTGTCTTCCCTTGGGAAAAAAATGTCCTTCCCGCAGGAAAATCGCATTTTTCCCGTGGAAAAAAAATTTCCTTCCCGCGGCAAAAAAAACTTCCTTCCCGGGCCCGTAGGGCCCGGGAAGAAAGGCTTCCTGCCCGGGACCGTCAGGCCCGTGGTCCCGAACTTTTCCGACCTCCGGGCCAAATATTTACCAAAATATTTTTTTAAATGAAAAATATGTTCTTAAATATTATATTTTCTAAAAATGAAAAATATTTTTTATATGTACTAAAAATATTCGTATACGTTCTTCATTTAGTATGAAACGCCTAGATCCGAAGTGTCCGATCTGTACGATCACACAGTAAAAATATTTTTATAAATACATATCCGAGCCCTGCTTACAATAACCTTAAAAATACACTCTTAAAATACCCCTAAAAATACCGCCTTTAGCAATACTACAAAAATACCACCTCAAAAATGAATCCCACCTCAAAAATGTAACCTCAAAACCGCATTATTTGTATTTTGAGAAGGCATTTTTAAGTGGGTATTACATAAATTGGGCATTTTTCAGGGGGTATTATTAAAGGCGTATTAAGAGGATTGTTAATCAATTTTTATGACACCAAGTTTTGTTTACAGTGTGTTGCAACCGCTGCAACCGGAAAATTATATCTAAGTCCTTTCCCAAAAATGTTGCAACCGTAGCCACCGACCCATTTTACTCCTGGCCCCATTATCTACACTCCAACCGCCAAATCAGATATATATCTATCAGTGCCCACCTTTAAAATTGCGACGCCATGTGGCGGAATTTATAAGCTGTCCAGTGGACAATTGTGAATATGGTTAATTGTAGTGTAAGCTTAACACTCTATTCAATCTTTCAAATTGAAAAGAGTGTAGGGTCTTTGTCGCAGTAACTAAGGGAAACTGCTTAAAAATTGAGGGGGGTTAATTAAAATTTTAGCACTTGCTACAATGCGCAATTAAATCCCCATTGCATTGTACAATCTCCGCACTAATCTCAAAAAACTCCGATTAGTGTAGCGGCTAACAACAGAAAAAGTAAGAAAATACCCAAAAGGGCAACATCAGCAGATTTGATAACTTTTTCTGTTTCTAGCCACTGTACAGAAGATTTATTTGACATTTTGTATTTCAGAAGTTAGTCAAGTCATTAAAGATTATAGATATGAAATGTTACATTATGTGAGTATAAAAATTGTTAATTATTTACTGTTAAAATGACAACGATTTTAACATTAAGAAATTGGAGTCAAACATTTTCGCCAAATTTTCTAATTTTGGCGAAACAAAAAACACTAGCCAAGTAATTGGTAAGAAGCTAGAGGAAACCATACAATTTATGCTTCTATGACTACAGGTTGCTGATATATCCTTCACGGGTTTTGCTATGTATACAAAACTCCGGCCAAGCAGTATCATCAGCCCGACCTTCGGTCGGTCTAATGAGACTGCTTGCCCTCCGTTCGCGCCCGTTCTCGGACTGGGTAGCCTTTGATGGCTCCGGGCAGCAACCACATAAGCACGACCTGCGGTCGTGCCAATGTCATTGGTGCCCTCCGTTATATAACGCGTTGGCGGACTAGGCACCCAGTAGTGGAAATAGCATTTCAATATTGTCTGCTTTAGAAATTTGACTTTAAGAACAATACTTAGAGTAAGAGTACACTAACAATAGACCAATGAGAAAGTTTTTTGAGAAGCAAATATTGAAATTTTGAGAAGCAAATATTGAAATTTTGAGAAGCAAATATTGAAATTTTGAGAAGCAAATATTGAAATTTTGAGAAGCAAATATTGAAATTTTGAGAAGCAAATATTGAAATTTTGAGAAGCAAATATTGAAATTTTGAGAAGCAAATATTGAAATTTTGAGAAGCAAATATTGAAATTTTGAGAAGCAAATATTGAAATTTTGAGAAGCAAATATTGAAATTTTGAGAAGCAAATATTGAAATTTTGAGAAGCAAATATTGAAATTTTGAGAAGCAAATATTGAAATTTTGAGAAGCAAATATTGAAATTTGAGAAGCAAATATTGAAATTTTGAGAAGCAAATATTGAAATTTTGAGAAGCAAATATTGAAATTTTGAGAAGCAAATATTGAAATTTTGAGAAGCAAATATTGAAATTTTGAGAAGCAAATATTGAAATTTTGAGAAGCAAATAAAGAAAATTTGAGAAGCAAATTTCCAAATTTTGAGAAGCAAATTTCCAAATTTTGAGAAGCAAATTTCCAAATTTTGAGAAGCAAATTTCCAAATTTTGAGAGGCAAATTTCCAAATTTTGAGAAGCAAATTCCTAAATTTTTTGTTACAAATTTTGATATTTTATAAAGCAAGCATTAAAATTTTGGGAAGCCGGTAAAAAGCTTTAATACTACCCCGCTAACAAAGCAAAGGAAGCAATTTTTTAATTAAAATGTCCTCCTTTTTTCAGCGCAAATTTGTGCATAATTTATTGGTTTCTGTGACTTGTAAATAAGAAACCATATCAAATTCACGGAAAGGTTGGACCTTATGGAAATTTATTTTTGGGTATGTCAAATTCCTTTATTATTAAAAGCGGTAAAACTAAAATTTTGACTAAAAGTTGAGATGACTATCTCCTCGGCCGTATGACAATTACGGAATTTTGAGAAATCCGTTGGTACGATTTTCCTGGCCAACGAACTTGGCCTGTGACTTGGGCCAATTCGTTCAAATACGGAGTAAAAATTTTTTTAAATAAGATTTACGAAAATGAGAGTCCGCACACACACACAGACACACACACATAGCCCGGCATGTGAGGTAGCCTACCCTACTTTTTGCCTACTCACCTTTTGTGTAGACTACCCTACCCTACCCACTGCCTACTTTACATTCAGTGTTGACTACACTACCCTACTCTCTACCTACTAAAGCTATTGAGAAGGCCACCCAACCCTACTCTGTGCCTACTAGAGTTATTGAGAAGGGTACCCAACCCAACTCTCTGCCTACTAAAGCTATTGAGCAGACTACCCTAACCAACTCTATGCCTTCTAAAGGCTTTGAGTAGGCTACCCTGCCCAACTTTGTGCCTTATGCCTACTAAAAATATTTTCTTACAAGCCATGCCATACACACTAATACTGAAACCAGATACCTATTTTTGGCAATACGAAAAAGATTTTGTGGGAAGAAAGTGCTGAAGAAACCGATAGTGTTATACAGTCAGCCTATCAAGCCTGCTATCCACACCTAGCACCTAAGTGCCCTTTTATTTAAATATTATTAGATTACATTGAATTTCAAAGAACAATACTTACTTTAATGAGCATTTTTAAGTAAATATATAGTATTTCCATTCTTTTGTTTTATGCTAAACAGAGGCGTCCGTTCGTACGTACAATATGGTTCCTAGAAAAAGGATTATGATTTCTCGAATGGAGAGGATTAGTAGTCAAACCAAATGAAGAAGGCTAGTGCATTGCTACTGTATTCTGTATAAGAAATTGTAAGCCGGCATGTAAGGTAGCCTACCCTACACGGAGCCTACAATTTGTACTTTGTTAAATAGCCTTCCCTATTGACTGCCTACTTTATTTGCAGAGACGAATACACTACCCTACTACCTACCTACTTTACAAGCAATGTTGAGTACACTACCCTATTCTGTACCTACTAAAATATTTTGTTGGGTACCCTACCCTACTCCTTACCAACTCAGCCTTATTTATAAGTAGAGTTGGCCAACCCAATTGCCTACTTGCCTACTATTGAGTAGGTAGGCGCCGGGCTATGCACACACACAGACAAACCCGTTCTATAAGCCCTTGGTCGGGCTAAAAATGGCAAAGCTTCAAATTTCCCAAAAGCAAAATAAAACGTCTAAATGTTGTTCATATTGCCTAAAATGCCTAAATTGCCAGGTTTTCATTATTTGCACCCAACTTTCGTCGATTTTTTGAATTTCGTCAAAACAAAAAAACTGACATCGGCATTACTTTAGTAGTGTTGAAAACTGGAAATTTTATGTTTCCATGACTACGCGTTGTTAAGATAATCTCCTCCCTTTTATTGCAATTTTTACGCAAATTTCGTCAATTTTTCGAAATTTGTCAATGCAAGAAAACCTGACCTCAGCATTACTTAGTGGTGTTAAAAATATTGGATATTGGTAAGGAGTGTTGAAAAAGGTAAACTTTTTTCATGTTTTGTACCCAAAATTTGCCAAATTTTCGAATTTTGCCAAAACCAAAAAAACACCCCTAGACATTGTTTAGAGGAGTTGAAAACCGTAAATATTGTGTTTCCATGACCACTGGTCGCAGAGATATTTTGGGCCGACTTTTCATGCTTTGTACTCAAAATTTGCCAAATTTTCGAATTTTGCCAAAACCAAAAAAACACCCCTAGACATTGTTTAGAGGAGTTGAAAACCGTAAATATTGTGTTTCCATGACCACTGGTCGCTGAGATATTTTGGGCCGACTTTTCATGTTTTGTACCCAAACTTTGCCAAAGGACGATATCAAAGTTCTCGAAAAAATTCTATGTTATAGCCCGTCGAAAATAAGGGTTAGTTTATGTAGGTGTCCCTATACCTAAAATGCATCCCTGATTTTATGGGGGTCAAAAACGAAAAATATTCCCTATGTTCACCATGTTAGGTTTTTTTCGCGCGGACCTCATTTTGGGGAATTTGGCCGAGGATTTCGCGACATCTAAATGTTGGAAAAGGTAAAGGGATACCTTGGGCAGTTTTTGAGAAAAAATTGGCTGCGGTGTATTTTTCTTCGATTTTTAATTATCTTTCAAACAAATGGCAAAAATCGGCACTTTTTAGCAGAAAAGATGAATATGTGGCCCTTCCCTTTAGGCATTTGTGGTCTTCAGATGAAGTCATAAAGGTAATTCATATTTGCTATATTTTAAAATGGCTTGCCAGAGTACAGACAGTACAGAGCATATGGAAATGTAGAATTGGAAAAATATACATCATTTCTTTACATATATCGCGCGCGCGCAAAAGCATAAT
Source organism: Yoshiicerus persimilis (assembly GCA_020352615.2). Classification (NCBI taxonomy): domain Eukaryota; kingdom Metazoa; phylum Arthropoda; class Collembola; order Entomobryomorpha; family Tomoceridae; genus Yoshiicerus; species Yoshiicerus persimilis. The sequence continues at coordinate 145,433 of CM036944.2, read as the reverse complement.
CCCTAATCACATTAGATTCAACTAAAAATCCGCACTTTACGGACTTTGCATTCACGCGGCAATCAGATCCATTAATAGCTTAAAAGGTGATACTATTGTATGGAATTACTACTGCCCATAACCGCGCGCGCGCCTGAAAACGACATACCTAAAAAAACGTGAAAGTCAGAATTTAGTAACCTCGGCAGACCGCAAACTCGAGAAATACCGTTTTTCAAATGTTTTTGACCTTAACCGTTTCTAAGCGCGCGCGCTACCTCCACTAATTTTTGTACTACACATTACCAACATTGAACGGTATTTCTCGAGTTTGTAGTCACATGACATCATTAACTTCTAACATTATATTTGTTTAAAGCGTGTTGTTTCAAAGCGCGCGAGTGCGCTACCACCACTGATGATATTACATATTTTTATACCGAATAATATTTTTCGAGTTTGTGGTCACGTGACATCACTAAATTCTCTATGCTTCTCTAAAGCCATGCTTCTCTAAAGTGTGCATTTTCTAAGAGCGCACGCGCGCCACATTCAATGACTACTCATATTTTTTATACCGAACGCTTTTTTCGAGTTTATAGTCACGTACGAACTTTAAATTCTGACTTTCACGTTTTTTTAGGTATGTCGTTTTCAGGCGCGCGCGCGGTTATGGGCAGTAGTAATTCTATACAATAGTATCACCTTTTAAGCTATTAATGGATCTGATTGCCGCGTGAATGCAAAGTCCGTAAAGTGCGGATTTTTAGTTGAATCTAATGTGATTAGGGATTATGCTTTTGCGCGCGCGCGATATATGTAAAGAAATGATGTATATTTTTCCAATTCTACATTTCCATATGCTCTGTACTGTCTGTACTCTGGCAAGCCATTTTAAAATATAGCAAATATGAATTACCTTTATGACTTCATCTGAAGACCACAAATGCCTAAAGGGAAGGGCCACATATTCATCTTTTCTGCTAAAAAGTGCCGATTTTTGCCATTTGTTTGAAAGATAATTAAAAATCGAAGAAAAATACACCGCAGCCAATTTTTTCTCAAAAACTGCCCAAGGTATCCCTTTACCTTTTCCAACATTTAGATGTCGCGAAATCCTCGGCCAAATTCCCCAAAATGAGGTCCGCGCGAAAAAAACCTAACATGGTGAACATAGGGAATATTTTTCGTTTTTGACCCCCATAAAATCAGGGATGCATTTTAGGTATAGGGACACCTACATAAACTAACCCTTATTTTCGACGGGCTATAACATAGAATTTTTTCGAGAACTTTGATATCGTCCTTTTCGAATTTTGCCAAAACAAAAAAGAAGAGTTTAGATATTTGTTAGAGGTGTTGAAAACACCAAATATTATGTTTCCATGACGACTGGTCGCTGAGATTTTCATAAAAATATATTTACAAAATTCATGCGGACGCTTAAATTATTCTCAATTTAACTGACTACTAAACAACAAGGACTCTAGGCTAATTGTATTGTAATCCCGGATTTCACCTACTAATGTTCCTCCAGGGAGACAAGAATTGCAGCCATTTCCCAGTGGGCAAACTAAATTATGAATATTATTTCTGCAATACAAAATTAATTAATAAGCATTCTTAAACTATCTGGGAGTTATTCAAGGAGTATAAACTTGGAGTTTCCCTGGCTGGTACTTTTTATACTCCTTGGAGTTATTTAAAAAAATATTCGCTGTAAAAATCGATTTGCAAAAAACGCTAAGGTTTTGTGAGGACCCTACCTACAAATATTAAACAAATACCAGGAGGACAGTAAATATCTCTGCTACAAAAGTAAAGTGAGATTTTGCCCATCTTTGTCCTTCTCCTTCTTGTAGGACATGTTAAATTATTGGTTAGCCTTAGGTATTAGTAGGGGTACTAAGTCTTTTGCTGACGATTGCATGTGTTTAGTATATTATACTAAACACAAAACAAGCATTAAATGCTTGTTTTGTCGGAATGGGTTAAACACATGCAATCGTCAGCAGAAGGCTTCCCCTACCCCTACTAATACCTAACAAAGGCAGAAGGTACCCCTACTAATACCTAGGTGTCTTCTGATTCTAGAAACTCATCTATTGGCAAAATCTAATCTCGCTTTACTTTTGTAATTGTAACACAGGTATTTACGGTCCTCCTAGTATTTTTTTAATATTTGTAGGTAAAGTCCTCACAAAACCTCGATTTTTACACCTAAAATGATAGTCAGATGGCCAAGCTGATGTCAGGAATACCCGAACCTTAATTTTAAATAAAATTTTTTGAAATAACCATGGTAAAATCATGTTTCTTTCATGGCCTTTTTATTTTGGAATTGCCAAGGTACCCTGAAATCAAGGTTACCTGTAGTGCAAATTGTGCATAATATCCAGGTTTGAGAGGTTTGTAACATAAGGTTTGTAAAACTATTTCAAAATTCACTCAAAACCACCCAGGGAGACTTAACTGAATTTCTTAAACATTTCAATTTGAAACTGTATTATGGCTTATGGCGTTGGAGATATAACGTTATAACCCTCTAAGTGGTTTGGAGTGAATTTTGAAGAAACCTTTTTCAAGCTTGCAAATGCCTTTAGTTAACGTAGGTAGTAGGTAACCATCATCCCCAGATTTACAAATAATAAATAATCGTTTTTTATGAAATCCATTGTAAGTAGTTAGTTCCAAATTATCAAAATCCGAGTGAAAACGTAAATACACGACTCTTAAATTAATTTTTTGGATTCTCATATACAGTCAAGTATTTCCCCAGTGACTGTTTTTCTGGATCTTGGTGCTATAAAAGCACTTTTCTGATTGGCCCCGATTCGTCATTTAGGAGCAATCCCATAGGTTGATTAGAGTTTTTGACAAATAACCCATGAGTAAATGTACCTTATTTTTCCGATTAAAGCCTAGTATTCAGTATTTTATTTCCCTGACAACAATTTCGGGTGAAAATTTTCATTGCTACGAAATATTCCCTCAGCGAAAAAACTATGTATTTTTCGCGGAACTACTCCTGCGAAATCGCCATGCGAACGGAATTTTCGAAGTGAAAAATCTTAAGTGAGTACTGAAAAGCGAAATCGGAAGCGAAGAGAAAAATTTGGTCGTTTTCGTACGAAAACAGGCCGAAAAGTGGAACTGAATACTAGGCTTAATAATAAAGTGTCAAATGTACACTCAGAAAACAGAATGGTAAAATCAGTAATGGAAAAGATAAACACCTCATGTACAGGGAAACCTCTTCCTTTTCAAAGGGAAATTTTGCATTTCGTAAAATGTAAAATGATTATTGTCCTGCTTTATGTAAAACATAAAGCAGGACAAGTAGAACTTATGACACTACTCAATTACAACGTGTCGGATTGGCATAGGAAAGCAGGGCGCCATCCACATGTGTGAGTGTGAGCAGGGAATGAGTTCAAATCCTGCAAGCGCTTGTTTTAGCCCGACCAAGGGCTTATAGAACGGGTTTGTCTGTCTGTGTGTGTGTGTGTGTGTGTACGGACTCTAATTTTCGTGAATCTTAACCAAAAAAATTTTTACTCCTGATTTGAACGAATTGGCCCAATTCAGAGGTTAAGTTCGTTGGCCAGCAAAATCGTACGTAAGGTTTTCTCAAATTAGCTATTTGTCATAAGGCCTAGGAGATAGTCAATTCAACTTTTAGTCACAATTTTAAATTCACCGCTTTTAATAATAAAGGAATTTGGCACACCCATAAATAAATTTCCATATGGTCCAACCTTTCCGTGAATTTTATATCGTTTCTGTTTTACAAGTAATAAAAATCAATAAATTATGCTAAAATTTGCTTTCAAAAAAAAGAACATTTCAACTTAAAAATTGTTTCCATTGCTTTGTTAGCGGGATAGCATTCAAAATTTTAATCCGCTTTCCAAAGTTTGAAAGTTTTCTTCATACAATATCAAAATTTGTAACACAAAATTTTGAAATTTGCTTCTCAATATTTGGAAATTTGATTCTCAAAGATTGGAAATTTGCTTCTCAAAGATTGAAAATTTGCTTCTCAAAGGTTGGAAATTTGCTTCTCAAAATTCGGAAATTTGCTTCTCAAAATTCGGAAATTTGCTTCTCAAAATTCGGAAATTTGCTTCTCAAAATTCGGAAATTTGCTTCTCAAAATGTCAATATTTGCTTCCCAAAATCTCAAGTTCTGCTTTCCAATATTTCATTAATTGCTTTTCGAAATTTCAATAATTGCTTCTTCTATTTTCAATATTTGCTTCTCAAAATTTCAATATTTGCCTCACATAAATTCAATATATGCTTTTCATAATTTTAATATGTGCTTCTCAAAATTTCAGTATATGCTTCACAAAATACTTTCTCATTGGTCCACTGTTGTTCTACTCTTGTATGTCAAATTTCTAAAAAAGACAATATTGAAATCCTCTAATGGTATTTCAACTACAGGGTGCCAAGTCCGCCAACGGGTTACGTAACGGAGGGCGGTCAATCACATTGGCACGACCGCAGGTCGTGCTAATGTGGTTGCTGCCCGGAGTCACAAACAGCTACCCAGTCCGAGAACGGGCGCGAACGGAGGGCAAGCAGTCTCATTAGACCGACCGAAGGTCGGGCTAATGATACTGCTTGGCCGGAGTTTTTTTTTACCTTTTGCAAGGGAAATTTTCCTTTTCAAATAGGAATTATTAACTTAATAAAGGGAACATTTTTTTAACCGAATAAAGGGGGGTTTTCCCTTAGTACACAAATGTTCATAGTTTGTATATTCTACGGGGCAAATTTGTACTCTAGAATGGGAGGATTTATCAAATATTTTTCTGAGTGTAGTTTTAATATGGACGAGAAAATATATTTACATTAATTATTATTATTATTAATGGTATGAAGTTAAATTAATAATAAAAATTACTGTTTTAATGCAGGTCAACTGGATGAATAAAGATCAGTAAACTCAACAAATATTCTGTTCCTATAAATCCTGACTTGGCAGGACTGTGTCATACTTACTCATCAATGTGAACAGTGATCAGTGTTGAACCTTAAATTGCAAATCGAGAGTGTTATCAGATGTCTTGTTGTATCCTTGACGACAGGAACCGAAATAAATGGTCTAATAATAATGGTCTGGGTACTGCTAAGTCGTGAAATATCATAAAATGAAAATATTGAAAGACTCCATCCAGTTTTGAAAATAGTTGGCGAATGTAAATTGGAATTTCAGTTCCAAGGTTGACAATAATACTTTTTAGTTCAAGTACCCGTCCGATAGGACATAGGCAACCACGTTGAAAAACGAGTACGGATTCGATATTTTCGGGGAAGAAAGACGCCCACTCCGAGTTGGAGTTGGTGTGTGGGACGGAAGTATGCCTCCGCCACCATTGCGGAAAAAGTACAGAAGGGACGAGAGTGAAGTCAGTTGTTGTCTGAAGTACCTTATATTTGGTTTCAATGTCATTTTCTGGGTAAACAGTTTCTATTATATATTTTTTCTCTTCTATTGTTTACATCAGAGGAATCATACGCCTTGCACACACTATTAATAGAATAGGAAAAAATAATGAGAAATATTTACCAAACTGTAATATAATGGTCTGAGGACTAATGAGTAATGACTATAATTTGTAATAGTAATAGTAGGTTAATGTTATACTGCATTGTAAAATAAGCATTTTGTTCCTTTGTCTGAAATATTATAATTGTTATGCATGTATTTAATGGGTCACAGTTTAAAGTTGGTATCCGTGCGATAACTGCGATATTCGAAGATAAGGTAAAGTAAATCAGAGTTGTAGAATGTGAGAAGTGGAGAAAGCAGGCAGAAGTAAAGTTAATATACAATAGACCAGTAATGCAAAATTCTGTGCATAACATAACATTTACATTATTACCCCTAAAGAATTTAATCTGACCTTTACATTGCGTTGAACTACACTGCCTGTTTACTCTTGTATTGTAGCCCATACATATACACGTATTGTTGTAGGCAGTTGCACTTTGCAATTTGTTAAAGGTAAAGGTGGAAAAGTATATATCATTACGCAGTATTAATAATGCTGCTCCTTCTTTAAGAGACTACAAAAATGAAGTTTTGGTTTCCTGTTTTACCATTTATATTGTTCTCACTGCTTGGCAATTGTGTGCTGAGTCTACACTGCATAGGGTAACTATTCTCAATATTACACCAAAGCTGCTGGAGTATTACCTACACGCTTTAAACTCTAGCCAGGTTGGCCCTTCCGGGGGGGGGCAAGCAAAATAAAATTCACTTTTTTCACTGTGGTTTCAAATCTGGCGAATTTGAAACCAGTCCATGCCATTTGTGTTGGATCCAAAGCGGTATCTAACACAGAACAGCGATTTGCTTAAATAGGAGAATGCCGAATCTTCATACAGAAATGTCACAACATATGGTTGGTCACAGTAAGCAATGTTGCTGGTTGGCCTGTTGTTATTTTTTGGGAGTGTTGGGGTTTGGGAGTGGGGGGCAAACCCCCCCCCGGAAGGGCTAACCTGTGAGAAGCTGAAGCTTAGACCAGGGCACTGCGAGACAGATAGACAGTAAGAGCGATGAATGGAGGAAATAGAAAGGCTCCATTCACCGCACCACAGTTGGCTTCAGCCAAGTGTACACGAGACTTGGGGGAGAGAACATAGGTTCGATTCCCAGTGGTGTTGAGTTAAATTTTCCTTGTGTTGTCTATATCTGTACCATACCTAACCTTGTTATAACTAGTAATAGCAGTATATCCTTCCTGTATAATGTTCCTTTCAAGTATTAAAGTCAATAATGTTGTTTCAAAGTATATTAAACCTCCTATACCTAGCTAGGGTAGACCACTTGGTGGAGAACACCTTGAATAGATAAGGAGGGTCTTTTCACACCTGACTAGAGTATAAAGCGTGTAGCCAAGACTATACACTGATGTATGCGTAATTGTTTTCACCGGAAAAATTGCCTATATTATATTACTAGTAAGGCGTAGGGACCCAAGACCAGAGGTCGAAATAGCTACTCACCAGTGGTGAGTAGCTATGGCAATTGAAGAGTGGTGAGGAGCACTCAACTCACCCCTCACCACTCATTTTGAAGTGAGGGGTGAGAGTGAGTGGTATGGTAACATGCATTAGAGTGTTGAGAGAAGTGAGTTGAGAGGTGAGGTTTTGAAAAAAGGAGTGATGAGTAGTGGTGAGTTGAGAGGTGAGGTTTTAAAAAGAGGAGTGGTGAGTTGAGAGTCATGACGTTGCAGACAAGAGTGGTGGTGGTGAGTGACTACCACTCAATACTCATCAAAATTTCGACCTCTGCCCAAGACGAGGCGTTCCGGCGTTCCAGTTAACGAGTGGCAATTTAGCAGTAATTCCTTTGTGCAAATCGCTGTTCTGTGTCCTTTGTGTGCTAAAGAGAGTGTATTTAACCCAACCCATCAACCCAACCACTATACAAAATTGTATTAGGCTTTCTTAGGTTTTCACCCTTCACTGTGTGTATGTATTTACATTGCATTAAAAAACTGGGCTACTAGTTAATGCACCCACACAATACTTCCTATTCCTACGTATATTCAGCCAGATGAAACTGGATGGATACTGGATATTACGATAAATAGACCAGTTTCTAGATTCAGAAGACGCCTAGGTATTATTAGGGGTACTAAGTTTTCTGCTGACTATTGCATGTGTTTAGAATAATGCTTGTGTTGCAGGAATGGGCGGGAATGGGCTAAACACATGCAATCATCAGCAGAAGACTTAGTACTTTAGTACCCCTAATAATACCTAACTAAGCGTCTTCTGAATCTAGAAACTGGTCTATTAGGAAAATCTGGAAAAAATTTAGAATTAAAAACTATTGGGACTAGTAATAGGTGTGGACATATTTAACCCTTGCTTTGCCAGATGCGTCATTACAGTCATTAGCATCAGCGTCATGCTACACTCAAAAAACAGAGGGAAAATCAGTAATGGTAAAGATAAACAATAAACACCCCGTGTATAAGGAATCCTCTTCCTTATCGAAGGAAAATTCTACGTTTTGTAAACTGTAAAATGATCCATAAAGGTGTGCTACTTCCTGTCCCCTTCACCGATACTTCCTATCACCTTCATCGAAAAACGTACTTCCCTTCACCTTCACCGAAAACGCTACTTCCTACCACCTTCACCGAAAAGCCCATCTTAAAGCATTTTCACCTACCAACAAAGTTGGGCACATTACTTGTAATTCTATTAAATTCACTTTGTAATGAAATTCAAAACATGTGTGATTTGAAAAATTGATGTAATTTGTATTTGTAGTTATTGACATTCCAAAAGTTTGAGATGTAATGCGGTTTGTGAAGTACAAATTACATTTTTAAATTTAATGAATGATTGAAGGATGTAATTTTTTTAGGATCAATAAAATCTGAACCTCAATAAAGCCAAGTAAGATAATGATTTGCAAATTAGTGATATAGCAGAAATTTATACTATCTACAATTCCACGTGTTGAATTTTTAATTGGTTGATTGTGTCATGAGTAAATAGTAAATATCACAGAAATTGCGGGAATTGAACGCGGTCGTTGTGTTGGTTCGATTCAACTACTTTTTATTCAAAGCACAATCGATGAATCGATAAATTAAAAATTGAACACTAACAACTTTAGATACTAAATTTGGAATTTCTCTTACATAGTTACCTTTCCGTTTAATTATTTGGCGTTTTAGATTTGAAGAGTGACATTTTCTTAATTAACTTGCTATTTGTAATTGTGAATGTATTTAGATAACACAAGTTGTAATTGTAAGCCAAAGTTGTAATTGTAAGACCAACTCTGCCTTACAAAACCTGAATTATTGCCCAGAACTACTCAGGTGACGATTTTAGTTTTCCCTCACTGGTTTAACTTCGTCCGCTGGGAACAAATTCATCTCAGCCAACACCTCAGTTATACATATACCATAAAGTATACGCGCCGTAACCCAGTGCTTGACTCCCCCTAAAAGTACTTAACGCATAGGTTGACCACTCCCCTAACAGTAAATATCGCATAACGTAAAAATACACAAAATGAAATTGCTATTTTATTACTACTTTTGACATTGAAAAAATCTACGACCAGGTAAAATTGGGACTGTGCCTAATTATATAGTGCCGTGTCTAAAAACTTAGAACTCTGAAATTTTTAACATTTCATTATGGGGGTCTTGGGCGTGACATACCATCGAACTAGAGATGAGGTCTCTTTAGTTTCTGAGATAAAGTCGCTAAAGTGAAGGCAACTTTACCGTGTAAATGTATTGCGTTTAGCTTAATCTTAATAAAAGTTCAAGTGTCTAAAACTTTAAAGACATGAAAAACAAACATTTTGGAATAAAAACAGGTAGTTTAGACAAAATTCCAACATTTTAAATTAAACTGAGGATCTTTTGAGTACACTGAGTGATTTTGAAATTGCATTGAGCTATTTTGGAAAAAATTGAGGTATTTTAGAACAATCAAAGTATTATGAATAATTTCAGACATGTCAAGTTTAAGGCATTTTAGAATGAATTGTTTTTTAATAAATTGATGTATTTTGTGCATCTTAGAATAAATTGACGCACTTTCAAATAAAATTGTACATTTTCAAATAAAGGAAGCACTTTAAAATAAACTGCGCATTTTAGAATAAAACACACCTTTTCTAATTTATTCCAAAAATTGAGAATGTTTTCTTTTAATGTTGAATTTTTTCTAAGATTTCTCATTTAATTCAAAGATCTCCGAATTTAGTCTAAAATGGTGCATTATTCATTTTATTGTGACAATTCACCACAGGACTTGTCTAAAGGTGTGTCCATGGAGACACCTTAGTCTTTTCGTTACCTTTCTCTCTTAGAAACATGGGGGTTCCCTTGGTTTCCTCTCTTTTGGTATCATGTTGTTGAAACCTCCTTATGATTGGTAGAGAGAGGAAACCAAGGGAACCTCCCAAGTTTATACTTTGGCGGAAACCAAAACCGAATGAAGGGTTAATCGGTTTCTATTGGCATCCCATTTAGCACAGTGCGGCAGTCATTTGTCGATTCGCTACCTGTTTGGCAAAGGCCCGTTTGGCAAATAATTTTTTTTGATAGGGTCGCTTAGTTTGGCAAAATGTGAATTTTGCCAAAAAGTCTGTCCGGATGCCCCCGTTGGCAAATTAAACAAAATCATATTTGCATCGTAAAGTCACATTTGAACTTTGTTTTATTTAGTGTTCCGTTATATTATTAGTGTTATATCACTCAAATGTAGTGATATTAGTAAGTCACGTTACATAGTCATCTTATAAAGTTCTGTATAAAAGTAATGCATGAAAATTCACTTTATATTGTAGGCAATGATACGCAAGAATTTGCAAAATGACATCCTTTTTTCCCGTAATTCCGAACACCTTTTTCAATTTGTTGTTGATTTTTACATATTTCAGTCTTTGTTTATATAGAAATGTTACATTGTCGATGCGAAGCAGTGAGGCAGTGAGCAATGAGTACGTTGCTGTTCTTGGTTTAATACTAAAATGAATTTCCATAATGGTGAATTCTCACAGCCCATTTTCAAATGAAATAAGAGTATAGGAGGAATAAGAATATCCATTTCTTGTAAGCTTATTAGTACCTTTATTAAGTGTATGAGAAGCGTACTTAACTGTTGTGTCAGCCATGGATAAAAGAATACTGAGTCTTAAGAAGCGCAAAAACAATTCTTAGGTTACAAGCACGAATAGATAACGAATTTACATTAAATAGATAACATTAACTTAATACTTTGATGCTTATCTTATCTACTAGCTAGCTACACAGCAGTGTACAGATAGATATCAATATAGATAGTCCTTTAAAAATATCATTTGCCAAACGGGTCGTCTGTTCGGCCACATTGGCAAAAAGTCGTTTTCTTAGGGCAACAGCTTCTGACCTTCCTTGGCTTTGCCAAACGGGTCGACAGCTGTTTGCCATTTGGGCTTTGCCAAACAGGTCTTTTCCAAAAAGGGGGTGAACCCATTTGTCATGTGCATTTTGATAATTTTGCTTTTTTGAAGTTAAAGTCGTTCTAACTTATATACTATAGAGTCCTCATTTCTGAAATTTTCAGAATTGGTTTAAAAATAGTTGAATTGCAAGTTTCAACTATTTATACAAGTTTATTGAACAACAATTTATTCTAAAATGCTTTAAACTTGACATGTCTGAAATTATTCATAATACTTTGATTGTTCCAAAATACCTCAGTTTTTAGCCCGACCGAGGGCTTATGGAACGGTCTTGTCTGTCTGTCTGTCTGTCTGTCTGTCTGTCTGTCTGTTAGGTCTCTAACTTTCGCAAATCTTAATCAAAAATTTTTTTACTCCGGATTTGAACGAATTGGCCCAAGTTACAGGCTAAGTTCGTTGGCTATAAAAATCGTTCGAAAGGTTTTCTCAAAATTCCTTAATTGTCATTTGGCCGAGGAGATAGTCAATTCAACTTTTAGTCAAAATTTAAATTTCACCGCTCTTAATAATAAAAGAATTTGACATACCCATAAATAAATTTCATATGGTCCAACCTTTCCGTGAATTTTATATCGTTTCTGTTTTACAAGTAATAGAAATATGTAAATTATCCAAAAATTTGCTTTGGAAAAGGAGGACATTACAATTTTAAAATTGTTTCCTTTGCTTTGTTAGCGGGATAGCAATAAAAATTTTAAATCGTTTTCAAAATTTGCTTGCTTCTCAAAATTTGGAAATTTGCTTCTCAAAATTTCAATATTTGCTTCTCAAAAGTTCAATATTTGCTTCTCAAAATTTCAATACTTGTTTCTCGAAATTTCAATACTTGTTTCTCGAAATTTCAATATTTGTTTCTCGAAATTTCAATACTTGTTTCTCAAAATTTCAATACTTGTTTCTCGAAATTTCAATACTTGTTTCTCGAAATTTCAATACTTGTTTCTCGAAATTTCAATGTTTGCTTCCCAAAATCTCAATATATGCTTCTCAAAATTTCATTATATACTTCTCATAATACTTTCTCGTTGGTCCATTGTTGTTCTACTCTTGTAATAAATTTCTAAAGTAGACAATAGTGAAATCCTCTAATGCTATTGCCAAGTCCGCGAGTGCCAAGTCCGCCAACGGGTTATATAACGGAGGGCATCAATCGCATTAGCACGACCGCAGGTCGTGCTAATGTGGTTGCAGCCCGGAGTCACCAACGGCTACCCAGTCCGAGAACGGGCGCGAACGAAGGTCAAGCAAGTCTCATTAGACCGACCGAAGGATTTGAACGAATTGGCCCAAGTTACAGGCTAAGTTCGTTGGCTATAAAAATCGTTCGAAAGGTTTTCTCAAAATTCCTTAATTGTCATTTGGCCGAGGAGATAGTCAATTCAACTTTTAGTCAAAATTTAAATTTCACCGCTCTTAATAATAAAAGAATTTGACATACCCATAAATAAATTTCATATGGTCCAAATCGTTGCATTTGAAATCAGTGCAAGAATTTGTATCAGAATATCAAACTACAAATTATTAAACACGCCTTAAGACATTGTTTATCTTCTCTTTGTCGAAAAATTAATTCGAGAAAGAGCATTCGAGGAAAATGTTGAATATCCTTTAAGAGACGCTTTTGTATTATTATTCTACTCTTTCCAAAATAGCTCAGTGTACTCAAAAGTGCCTCAATTTAATTTAAAATGTTGGAATTTTGTCTAAACTACTTGTTTTTATTCCAAAATGTTTGTTTTTATTCTAAAATGCCTGGTTTTGTTCTAGAATGCCTGGTTTTGTTCTAGAATGCCTGGTTTTGTTCTAGAATGCCTGGTTTTATTCCAAAATGTCTGGTTTTATTCCAAAATGTCTGGTTTTATTCCAAAATGCCTGGTTTTGTTCCAAAATGTCTTTTGTAATGCCAAAATGTAATTTCCATTGCCATGGGCCCAGAGCTACACCGCTACCAGATAGGTTAGAAACCTAACCTAACTTTTTAAACCTAAGTGAAATTGTTTCGCCAAGACAGGTACCAAACGTATACGAACTAAGCGAAGACCAATTTGGCTACGATCAAAGTCTGCAAACATTTTTCAAATACTAATAATAAGCAAACTGGAGTATTGAGCATGGTTTCAAACTTTTCGTATTGCTACATCGATTCTGCTGTAGAATATAAAATTCTACTCATTTCTGTTTCATGTAACAGTTTTGCACAAATGTAAAAAAGCGCATTTCACTATTTTGTTAATTAGTTTTTTTCAATTTCGGTATATTTCGGTATTAGCAGTGTTTACATGCAGAATGAGGTTGCTTCGCCTAGGTAGATTGGGTGCCCCTGCCCGAAGAGGCTATGACAATTTCTTTCTGCGTCCTGAATGAATCCTACCATCTCGCATTCCTATCTTTTCCAGATATCCACACAATAGATCATCCCAAAGATAATTCAAATTGCTGGTCTTTTCTGTAGGAAACGTTAACCCACTTTTGCGCGATAAAACCGTCGATTAATGAATAGGTATTCAATTAATTACTAAATTACTGCAATAGTACTGTTCAAGTATATGAATATATATACAAAGGAAACGCGAAATGAAAAGGAATTGTGTGCCTATCAAGCAAAGGGAATCAACAAACATTGCACTTTGTTAATCAATGTATGCTCGTATGTGAGCACTATTTCTATTACTAAATAAGCAACTACTATGCTTTGTGCTCCTCAACATTGTATTGCCGAAACTGTATAGATATTAACTTTATAGTATATGTATAACTGAGGTGTTGGCTGAGATGAATTTGTTCCCAGCGGACGAAGTGAAACCAGTGAGGGAAAACTAAAATCGTCACCTGAGTAGTTCTGGGCAATAATTCAGGTTTTGTAAGGCAGAGTTGGTCTTACAATTACAACTTTGGCTTACAATTACAACTTGTGTTATCTAAATACATTCACAATTACAAATAGCAAGTTAATTAAGAAAATGTCACTCTTCAAATCTAAAACGCCAAATAATTAAACGGAAAGGTAACTATGTAAGAGAAATTCCAAATTTAGTATCTAAAGTTGTTAGTGTTCAATTTTTAATTTATCGATTCATCGATTGTGCTTTGAATAAAAAGTAGTTGAATCGAACCAACACAACGACCGCGTTCAATTCCCGCAATTTCTGTGATATTTACTATTTACTCATGACACAATCAACCAATTAAAAATTCAACACGTGGAATTGTAGATAGTATAAATTTCTGCTATATCACTAATTTGAAAATCATTATCTTACTTGGCTTTATTGAGGTTCAGATTTTATTGATCCTAAAAAAATTACATCCTTCAATCATTCATTAAATTTAAAAATGTAATTTGTACTTCACAAACCGCATTACATCTCAAACTTTTGGAATGTCAATAACTACAAATACAAATTACATCAATTTTTCAAATCACACATGTTTTGAATTTCATTACAAAGTGAATTTAATAGAATTACAAGTAATGTGCCCAACTTTGTTGGTAGGTGAAAATGCTTTAAGATGGGCTTTTCGGTGAAGGTGGTAGGAAGTAGCGTTTTCGGTGAAGGTGAAGGGAAGTACGTTTTTCGGTGAAGGTGATAGGAAGTATCGGTGAAGGGGACAGGAAGTAGCACACTCCATAAAGCAGGATAAGTAAAACGTGTCAGATTGGCATAGGAAAGCAGAGCGCCATCCAAATGTGTAAGTGTGAGCAGGGAATAAGTTCAAATCCTGCAACCACTTGTTTTTTACCCTTTGGAAGGGTAATTTTCCCTTGCAAATGGGAAACATTAAATTAGCAAAGGGAAAAATGATATTACCCGAATAAACAGAAGTTTTACCTTTGTATGCAAATGTTCACATTTTGTATATTCTTTGGGGTAAATTTGTACTCTAGAAAGGGAGGATTTATCAAATATTTTTCTGAGTGTAGAATAATTCCTAGTATTTGTATGTATGTCACGTCACTTGACGTCACATGTCTTGTCAATAGGCCACCTCATGATCACAAGTGATAAAGTGATGATAGATGATTTATGTGAGTTTGTTGATGACATTAAGACTATTGTTTGGCATGACTTACCGTTTGAAGTTTGTTTAACTGAAATAGGTATTTGTTTTGTTTGTGCCCAGTTGCTCGGTCTGTTCATTTTGGGAGTGGGTGTGTGGGCTTGGAGCGAGAAAGAAACATTATCGAACTTGTCGAGACTAACAAGAGTCGCCTTGGATCCTGCCTTTCTACTCGTTGTCGTCGGCTCTCTCACTTTCATAATCGGATTCACGGGATGTGTTGGTGCTCTCCGAGAGAATACCTGTCTCCTTGCCGTCTATGCAATTTTTCTCGCTGCCATTCTTCTTGTAGAAATTGCAGCCGGAATCTTAGGGTACATTTTTCAGAGAAATATACTTGCTGAAAAATTCATGCTCACTATAAACTAATCGTTTTTGTATTTCAGATTTATATTTAAAGATTGGATTAAAAATGAAGCGACAAGTGGATTCCAGTCTTTCATTGTGTCGTATAGAGAAGATCCGGATCAACAAAATTTGATAGATTGGATTCAAGAGCGCTGGCTCCAGTGCTGTGGCATCGAGAGTCCTAGGGACTGGGACAAAAATGTTTATTTCAATTGCAATTCCACTGCCAGGGAATCATGTGGAGTCCCTTTCTCATGCTGTAAACAACAGTCAGTAAGTCCATTCAAAATTTTTTCTGCGGAATTATAAATAAACCATGGCAAACATGGAGTGCAATAATGTAGTGCAACACTACAAATACCTGTGTATACACATAGAATTGGCGTTTGTTCCTTATTAAACACCCACAATGTTAAAATGAAATTGATTAAATTGAATTGTCTTCAATTTCAAAAATTGTTTTCAAACGTAATAATATGTACAATGCAAGCTTTCCTTCCTTCCTTTCCACGTCTGTGCTGGATTAAAGGGCTCATAACTTTTGAACTATGAGCCTATGACAGCTTAGCACTACCATGGACCTGCTTATAAAAAGTGGGAAACTGTCCTGACTTTCCAGCAACACACATTCTACGATAAATAATCTATTTCGATTTCTGAGTAGAATACCAAAAAATTGTCAATTTATTTCCGTTTTTATTTTTCAAAAATGGATAATTTGTTAAACTTGATATGATCCCAGCAACACAAAAAGTTTGAAAACCATATCTTTAGCCTTTCGAAAGTTGCACGACCCGCCGCATGTCTCTCTAGACATACGGCATTAAACACAAAACTTATGCAAAATTAACGCATGTAAAATGTACCCTCCACCCTCCGCCGCTTTACCAAAAACATTTCTATTAATAATTGGAATATATCATCACTGTTTTCGCTGTCGTGAGTGTTGGATAATGGTTAATTGATTAATAATGGCTAACTCATGTTCAATTTTTCAGCTATGGATACGAAATACACAATGTGGCTACGATGTGCGTCGACCTGAATATGTAAGTCTCTTTTATGACCATAGGAAGTCGTATTATTTTTATTTTAAACTTTTATTGCATATTCGTTTAAAAATCGAAAGAGTAAACAATTAAGTAAATTAACAGTTTAGTAGATTTTAGTTATTTAAAAGTGCGTATCTCAAGCATACTTCGTTTTTCGTAAGTCTGTTGACCCTCTGTTATTTTTGTCTAATAATCTTGAAGTTGAGCATCCCTACAGGCTCATCAGTAACTAGGTCAGTTAGAATTCCTTTCATGTACAGTTTGGGTTTTCTGGAGTAAAATTCTTTGTGTAAATAAAAAACTGGAAAGCATTGCCTTGTATATACAATATTTGACAATCTGTACCTAGTACCAAAGTAGAATTATTATTGTAATTAGCACTGTATATAATTTTAATTATTTGATAGCCTCAAGATCGGGGCTTGGTGATATATGACAAGGGGTGTCTGCGATCTGGGGAAGAATGGGTGGAGGCCAATCTAATTCCTGTGGCTGCTGTAGGTGTAGCCGTCGCTATTTTACAGGTCGGCGTTTGACTTGAATTAGATTTTATTTAGATTAGAGCTTGCTTTGGTTTCAAACGTATGGCTTTTATGCAATTATTCTGTACAGGGCGAACAAAAGTGGAGAGTTCAGTTTGTATGTACATTAGAGTGGTGTATAATACTTTTCCAGTTCTTAAGGATTCAGTTCATTAGTAAAACATGGACAACATTTATTTATAACATTTATTAAAGGAGCGAAGTCTCCCTTTTATGTTTTCGGGATGTCTGTTTGCTTGTTAGTTATTAGCGTGTTTATTATAGTGAGTTTGAACATCTCAGGAACGCATTGAAATATTTTGATGAAACTTTCAGTGGGTCTCATTGGGACGTATTGTAGGTTCTCTTTCAAAAATGGGCCATTTCTGACCTTTGCCCTCGGAGTGAAAAATAAAAAACCTATCTTAAAAAAATTTAAATATTTAAAATATATATTAAATTGTAACTGGTGTTAAGATGTTTTTAATATTTTGTTTGTTTTGCTTCCACTAGCATTTGCTTTTCACCCTGTAGACATAAATTCTTATCACGCTACGCTATTTATTGTGGTTGCATGCTCAAGCTTTTATTGTAATGAAAATGGTAGATTCCTTTGTTAGCGGATAGAATTACTCTAGGTCAAAGTTCAATATAGAAAGGTTTGAATTTGAATAGTATTTCATATGGGAATGACTTTTCAAAATTCACAATTGATTTGTATTTAGAAGCCAGGTTGTTTTGTACTGTACTGTGTTATTAATTGTGTTTAAATGCATGCTAAAGTTTAATTTGCTTTGCATTGAATGTTAATCTGATGTTTGGACGTTTTGCGATCTTTGGATTTTCTCATCACTCCGCATGAATTAATATGGCGACGGTTTGATAATTATGAACACTCAGCACCTAGACGTTTCAAAAGTTATTTATGATAATGGGTGCTTGTCAGCTGCAGAAGACTGGCTGGAAAGAAATCTTGTTGTTGTTGCTACTGCTGTTGTGTCTCTGGCCTTCCTTCAGGTACTGTACGAATAGTACGGCTACAGTGTCAATATTTGACCATGACATCACTACGAAATTCTCAGTCTGTAACTGTAGCCTGCGTTGTAACTCCTTTTTTAAATGCCTATTTTGTAATGTCCGTAATGCTTAAATTAACTAAATATTTGAATATAGAAAGCTTTGCTTATTCGTTTTATGCCAAAAATTGCAGTAAATAATTTTGAAAGGTTTTTAATTGGACGTAAATTGAATTATAGATTTTGGGGATATGCTTCGCTCAAAATTTACGAGCCGATGTGTTTGCTCAACGTTCTAAATGGCGCTGACAATTAGTGGCCCCCACGCACATCTGATACGGGGGCCGGAATCGGAATTTTTACTATCATCACGTCTAACCACAAAGAAGTCAAATTAGTTAGTCCTGGAAACATGCGCAAACAAACTTAAGGAAGACAAATAATGTGGCAAAGATTAATGTTAACGTTAACTACATTACTAAAATTAATTATAATACAATACAACAGATCTTATTTAGGATTCTGCAGTGTTTCTATGTCTTCGAACATCATTGACTGAAGTTTCCTGGACAAATCACATTCAGCTATTACCTATGAGTATTCTATTTCGAACAGGTTTGAAAATTGTATTCATTTACAATATACGTTGCCTAATTGTTAATTTTTGTCGATATACTCACAAAACGATGTACTGATACAGTAATGTTATTGTTATGATACACATTTTTTATTGCTTTCATCATTGTTTTTACTTTTTTACATAACATAATTTATACGATTGTGTAATGTTACAAAACTTTTAGTATCGCAAACCGAGTAGGTAGTAATTGCATTATATACAGTCTTTCGTATTCGTATTTTTCAACAGGAGACCCTAAGATGTATGATATATAACACACAAAAATGTCTACCAGCTAAATGTTTCCATATGTCAAGTCTAATATTCTCCTTATTTCAATTATAAAATTCTCAAACGGTTGTATATAACTAAACGAACACACATTATATCGTTTTCTTTAATTTTTTAATTGTAGGAAATACGCGTTTAAACGATTTTCACTAGCTGTGAACTACGTAATCGTAAATGAAGTATTTTATAATTACTATTACTAAGAATTCTCAAATTCTCACTGTTATTGATTTAATGGTACTAATTTATTAATCTCACCTATTGTAAGTTGAATGATTGGTTTACTTGACTAATACTAATACTTACTTTACTCTAAAGTTACTTATCTAAGATGTAATGTTGACACTTTTGATTTTTTACTTTTTAAAACATTTCGGTTTTGTTTTTTGCGTTTTGTCGTTTGATGAAGTTGTCACAGGTTTTTGATATTTGCAAAGTACTGATGAGTTGTTTTTTGTTTTTATTAGTTTACGTTAAAACGGATATTTACTGCATTTTGTTTGGCACAAAAAGGAAAATGCCATTATCATGATTATCACAGGCTATTATTTGACTGCTGAAAACGTAAATAATAATTTCGTAATTATTCACTGCTGCTGAAAACTGTGAATGTGTGGATTGCTCATAATAATTTAAAAGTCATGAAAAATATTAATACAGATTTAATTCTTGTAGGCTCTGCGAGGCTATTGGTACTTCTAAAAGTTAGATACTACAATTTATTATTGCGGTTCACAGAATTATAACCTAAATTTATCAACATGATTAAATGAATATTTATTTACAATGTAAATATCAAATGGATCCATTTAATTAAGGTATATTCCGTTCATTTGATTGTATTAATATTTATTAATTTTATAGTTAATATGTGATGCCATTTCACACAAACCGCGAACCTAAAATACGAAATCAAATCAAAGCTTTATTGTCAAATGATTCAGTCCACTTAAGTATTGTTATCCCGCACCCGCAATAAGAAACATTTACAATAGACAATACATTTTATATATTTCCGGTCTACGGACTTCTTTGCATAAGAAATTATAATCCCGATTACGATCAGTTTCTTATTTTTGTCCCCACTGCGCTTGCATGGTATTTATTTTTGTGGAATAGTGGAATAGTCCCCCTAAAAATAGTCCTCTCGGAGTCGATTATTCTGATTATGATCCACAGATACACTCACGTTTTGTCCTTTGTGACGACTAATGTACTTGTAAAGTTGAGGCGGGCTGCCTGTGTGCCCCGTATTTCACAGTCACATGTCACAGTACCCCAATCAATAAAATAATTTTGCTATTGCACAAAAATTATCAGCACACTTCAATTCTCGTGACGATTAAATATAATTGTAATTTCTGAAATTTCATTCCCCATCATTTTGTGGAGCTTAATGTGCAAAATTTAACTTTCGCAAAACTAATATTAAATCTAATCCTATTAAATCTAATTCTATTTCATTTCCAATTCGTTTTTATGTAGTCTTAATATATTGTGTCTTACTGTATGTTGATACTAACATGTGTTTAGAGTTATTGTGTATTGTCTTTTCTGCGTGTAAATAAATGTTGATGCCCAAGGATGTACACCAATTCAATTCAATACACCAAACAAATAAGCTATGAGCATAACTGCAAACTTCAGAAGTGAGGCAAAAAAGTTTCGGGGACTGAAGTGAAAAGTAAAATTTTAGAAACGTTCCTATTATGCAAAAAAGACTACAGAGAAGTAAGATTAGCGACCCTTCTAATCCAGACTGACGATTGGGCCTTCACTATCTTCTTGGTCACGTTCAGTGGACTGGCTTGCACTGCACACATGTACGTAATGCATTGCACGAAATGCACGTGCACGGAAACGGGTACTGCACAATGGACAATTTGCATGAAATGCACGGAATTAAAAGCAGGATTTATATTCCATTGAGGAGATACCTGATATTAGCTAGCCCCACGGATACTTGGATACTTTGCAGCGGAGCTCACTGTATACATAATCTATGCTAACACTAACTAACATATTTGGCGTTATTTTACCACAACTATTCATCCACAACTTCAAAACTACATGAATATTGGTATTGTCGAGGCTAAATGACAAATACATATCTGGCTATCAGTAAAAGAATACGTACATGGGAAAAACAAACTACTGTTTACCAATAAAGTGTACTGAAAGAGGGGTGGCCCAGCAGGCTTTAAAATCTCCTCAAAAAATTAAAATCAATTATTGTATGCGATCAGAGGTCGAAAAAACATGGCCCGGAGGGTCCATGGTTAAGGGGCATCAGTGAAGATTGACTATGTTTTTACATGTTGTAAACTATATCGTAGTGGTCATTTTTGAGTAGCAACTTTTTTCAAAAAAGTTAATAGGGTGGTCTCTACAACCCACACTTGAAACTTGGGGGATCGGCGATCCCAAATGGGATCGATTTGACCGATCCGATCCCGCTCCGATCCCGATCCCAGATCGGATCGGTGACATTTTTTTGATGGACAAGATCGGATCGGGATCGGATCGGGAAAATTTTTTTGATATACAAGATCGGATCGGATCGGATCGCTCAAATTTTTTTGATACACAAGATCGGATCGGATCGGATCGCTCAATTTTTTTTGATAGACAAGATCGGATCGGATCGGATCGCTCGATTAAAATAACAGATGAATGCATGTGTAAATGCAAAGTACGTTAACAATGTTCTTCATGTAATTTGAGTGCCCAATGATGACGATGACTTGAGTAGCAGCAGCAGCAGTGAGTAGAATATTTGAGATGAGGGCTAGGTGTATTGATAATATTGGTTTTACATATTATTAGATGTAGTGAGTGATGTAGATGCAATGATGCAAGTTAAAATATATTATTGATTCGTGAATTAGGAAACTGAGCCACCGACTACTGGCATGAAAATAAAAACACGAGGTTTGTCGGGTTTAGTTGTCATTTTATTTATTTAATTGGCGTAATTAATTATGTAATATGCAAAATGAAATAACTCGCATTTTTACAAATTAATTATTCAAAATGGATAACATTTTGCTCATACACACAGCAGAACAATTAGAACAACGGCCTAGGTCGTTGTTCTAATTGTTCTGCTGTGTGTAGCAAAGTAGAGACGGTAGTTTTATACTAATTTTTTGTGTATAGCATAGCAGCATTAGCAATGTTATAGACTATTTTGAATGACATTTTTCACTTTGGGTCAATTTCTTATTTTATAGTGTTAAATATGGGTATCACATTTTCATCTATTTAATACACTTTTTTGCTGGGTGTGTATTGTTTTGCTCTGTTCTAATTGTGGTTTAATTGCAATGTAAATAATAACTTTGCTTTATGGCTTTCTGACGTAGTAACCCTAATAAATTGTGTTGTATCATAACATAGCCAGTGTTGTTATTTTCATGAGGCTCAGTGATCGTCTATTTTAATCAAGGCATATTGTCCCATAATCTTTATGATTAGGAAAAAGATAACTCATTCAATAGACCCGCATAGAATAGTACAGTAATTGTAAGTAATTTATCAAAATTAATTAATCAATTTTTCCTCCGTTTGAGAGGTGTAACTTAATGGTTCGGTAAATCACCGATCCGATCCCGATCCCAGATCGGATCGGGATCGGATCGCTCAAATTTTTTTTGTGGACAAGATCGGATCGGGATCGGATCGGGAAATTTTTTTTAATATACAAGAACGGATCGGATCGCTGAAACATTTTTGGTTAACAAGATCGGATCGGGATCGGATCGCTCCAATTTTTTTTTAGACTAGATCGGATCGGATCGGTCAATTTTTTTTGACAGACGGGATCGGATCGGATCGGATGCATTTTTTGGAGTATGTAAAATAGATCGGATCGGATCGCCGATCCCCCAAGTTTCAAGTCTGCTACAACCCTCCAAAGTCACGGTTTTTTCAGTTTCTTAGACATTTCTGTGTGTATTTTGGGCATCCTTTGCCCTACAGACACAGGACTTATGTCATTCGATGCGTAATTCTACGTAAAATAACACTGCATACTCAAAACTTAATTACCACCCACTTGGGGGGAAACTCCCCCCACCCCCAAAGTGGGCGGATCTCATTTATATTCGCTATGGAGGTTCCTATCATCACTGTTGTGAGAGAAATAGTGTGGCCAGGGGGCGTATTGGTCGAGTGTGCGCCGTGAGTGAACTCGAAGAGGAGATCAACGACCGGCCAAGACTGCGACTGCTACGTGTTTCTATGATACTGTATGGTCTTGTTTGCTGTGTGATACTTAAGAGTAGGGTGACCTGCTTGGCAGTATTTAGAAAAAACAAATTTCTTTATCCAACTCACAATTTTGCAACTGTAAGTAGCTTTATGTTATCCCAAAGATCTGAGCGAAGAC
This sequence comes from Yoshiicerus persimilis, assembly GCA_020352615.2. Lineage (NCBI taxonomy): Eukaryota > Metazoa > Arthropoda > Collembola > Entomobryomorpha > Tomoceridae > Yoshiicerus > Yoshiicerus persimilis. Next base: position 122,153 of record CM036944.2, on the reverse strand, counting down.
AACCGAAAAGTTTTTTTTAATACGATAATCATTGATAATATCTGGATCTTGATAAAATCAGAACACTCAGTCATATATCTATTTAATCCTTTTTATTTTCATCTAAAATGTAATCTAATCCGCGGTTTTGGGGGGACAGATTCTGGTTTTGATTACCCTTAATGTAAGAATTTGGGACAGAATTCAAACCACTATTGTCTTTCAGAAGCCAGGTATCTATAAGGGTAATATTAGCAACTCAAATTGGATTGTCGGATGCCTTTGTTTCTTTCGTCGGCTAACTATTCTCTTATTGAAAATTATGCAAGGTTGCTACACAAAAACGTCCAAGTGTGGTCAAGGAGTGACTGTAGAACAAATTCAAGATTCCTACAATGTTCTCCAGTGTCACGTCGTCAGTTCAATTAACGTACATTTCCTGTTTGTTTAGTTGTATAGTGGGTCTAGTCCCAAACAAAAATTTAACATAATTTCTGCATTATGACTATACATTTTGTTTCTGGTTTAAAAAGAATATTATTAATTATTATTATTAATAAAGACGCCCCCTGTGGGCAATCTCCCATGGAGCCGATCTGTTTTATTTCATTGTAAAGTACTGAACAATAACAATAAAGGAAGCAAAGATATTAAGATATATTGGTAATGGTTATGTTGTGTCTTGTGATAGCAATGCGCTAAAGTGTTCATAGTTGCATAATATAGTAGCCTAGTAAAGATAAAGTAATATATATATAGTACAGTTATATGGTAGTATTAACATAATATAGTGGTATAGTGGTGTATTTAATGTGTGAATAATATATAGTATACTAAAATTAGGTTAATATAGTACTATGGGCATAATACATTTACATAGGCACAATTAGAGTTCTAAGGCTATTTCATGAAAGTGTGTGCACAATAGATTATTAGAAAATGTGTGTTACATTGAGTAGATAATGAAAACTGTTATTGTCAGTAGAATAATATGGGGATATAGTTGCGTTATTATGGTTGGGTCACAGTGTCAAGTCAAGATCAAGTGTAAGTTGGTTAATCGCCTCTAGATGAATTGTTCAAATTGGTAGATTACGTCAGTGTAGTCGTTTCGAGTGTCAGATCCTCGAGTGAGTAATGTGCTTGAGAATTCCAGCCAGCCGTCCATCTGATTTTTATAGCATTGACACTTCCGTGTGTGAAAGATGCTCCTGATTGAGATGAATGTTTACATTCCATTAGTCGGAGAATTGTGTGCATAAATGTGAGTTGTTGTAGGGTTGTGTTGCATTGTTTTTAGTAATTTGCTTCCTGGGCTCTTTTTACGTTTTCTTAGGCTGCAATAGCGCCGTTTCGCAAGTGCATAGTTGGGTTGAAGTGCTGACTATTTTAGTTTCTTGGCCGTTTTGCATTTTTCGTTGAACCAAGGTTTATGATTACTGTGTGTTGTTTGTCGAGATAGCACGTTCAGGGTCGTTGCAGTTTCGAGAATGAATTCGTGAAATTCCATAATGCTTACAACCCGGGAGCCGATGTGGGTGGAGGTCGTGGCACTCGGAGTATTAAGCCTAAGGTGTTTAGCCGTCTTTTGGAAGGATTTGTAGTAGATTCGCTGTAACATGGTTTTCTTTATTTCGGTGAACATATTTTTGTACTCGGTCACGGTTTGTAATTGTTTCGGTGGGGCCAGCAATTCGAGTTTGTTGTTTTTCTTTTGGGAATGTACGGTAAATGGTGTTGGGACAGCAAGGGTTGCATTATCCTCCGTTTCACTTAGGGAGCGTTCATATACTACGAGGACTTTTTTTCGGCGATTTTTGACCCCCACCCCCCCTTTGAGCACACTGAGGACAATCCGTGACCCCCCCTCCCTGTCCTCGAAGACCTCAAAATGAAAAAAAACGCCATCTATGAATAACCAATTGAAGTACGGCCGTACCGAAAGAGTGCACTTGAAGTATTATTAAATTCAGTGGAGAGATTATTTTAATTGAATTGGAGCTTAGAAGAGAAAATGTATTTCTAAAAAGCGAAACTTCTTCCCCGCAAACTCAAAAACCATCTCCTCTGCAAAATGAAAATAGCACAAAAAAATACTGCTGTAAAACATTGAAAAGAAAAATCAAGGAAGAATTTGATAATTTAATATTTGAAATGGAGGAATTAAAAACAAATCGGCTACCCAGCGGGTATAACGGTGAATTTTTTCCCCATTTAATTCTTTGTGATATGCACAAAAATAATGTAACGAAGACTTGGTGAGACGCCCCCTCCCTATGTGAGGACTTTGATGAAGACTTTTTGGGTACCCCCCCCCTAAAGTGGTCCTCGTAGTATATGAACGCTCCCTTAATGTTTTAGTTTGGTCGTCCGTGACGCGTGTATTTTGGAGAAATTGTGTTAGCTGGTCACTTTTGAGATATTCGACGTCAGTTTTTATTGTGTCCTTCCTAATCTCTTTGCTATCTATTCGCACAGTATGAGTTGATATTTTTTGAAGCACAAAAAAGAGTTGGTCGTTAATATCCATTTTCCTGAAGTCGTTTCTGCAGATTTCTGTCATTTTATTACGTTTGTGGTTGTGGTGATGCTCAAAGTACTCGGTTAGTTGCTTTTGTCGGTTTTGCTAAGGGTGCTGGTACTTGTTAGGGGTAATTAAGAGTTACATGTGAGTTTATATTTTTATATGTGAGTGAGTTTATTCTGTGTGCGGAAAGGTTGTAATTGTGGTCTGTTAGTATACTTTGTAAGCTTTGCTCGGGAGCGCAAGGTCGAGCTGTTCACTCGGCCACTACTTGTTTGCGACTCAAAAAAATAGAAAAATTAAACAAACCGGAAATGTACGTTAACTTAACTGTTCAGACGACACTGGAGAGCAATTTAGGTATCTTGAATTTCTTCTACAGTGACTTCTTGACCACTTTTAAGACGTTTGGAGATTGTGACAAACTAACCGCATGGTCAATGAGATAAATGAGAATACATGTATTAATGTATAACTCCCGCTCAATTTGAACCGAATCGACATGGCCCTTTTAAATGGTGTGTTCTGCCATTTTCGACTATTCTCGTGCGAGCGAAGCTTGGGAGCAGACTATCATCTTTTCTTTCCTCTCGTATTTTAGTATTTTGTAAAGTATTTTATCACCTTGTTGTACGACTAATGATCTCGTAACTATTCCTGTTGGGGATTCCATCATTTTGGTATTGTATCGTAAGGTTTATTGTATTGTAGTATATAGTCCTTATTTGATATTATTGGATTATTATGTAATGAATTATCGGGTTATTGATTATTTGTATGTTAATGATTATTGAATTGAATGTGTTTTATTGATTATAAAGTATTGCTGTTCATATTCTTTTCTTAATCACCAAACTGCCTTTATTTAGCACCCTAATCTGATTTGGAGATACGCAGACAGGTAGCTAATCATCTTTCCATCACCGGGCAGTAGGATTACATAAGAGGACATAATCATCCGATTTATTCATCTTATAGTACGAAACATTCTTACTTATCTGAACCCAGTCTTCGTTCCCAACCTCTCTCTGAGCAGAGTCAATCGCATTTTTCACCGCAAACAATACCGAAACTCCTAAATTCGTCGGCGGTTCTCCTGATGCTGTTTCCATAATAATTAATCATTAAAAAACTTTTTAAATTTTTAATTTTTTAGTGTGCCAAATTTTACCTTTAGTTTGCATAACGCCTTTTCTATTGCCACTATTAGCCAACAAGGCAACTCGAAAATCTTCTGGAATATCTCTCGTCTCGGATATTTTGTAGCTCTAAAGGAATCTTACTGTAAGTTTCCCAATCCGGCTGTGTATTCGTTCGTTCGTCCGTGATCACTTTCAGTCTGTTTCCTCATGTATAGCATACACATACACACAACACAATAAGTACATTACGTGCAGGTAGTGTACTACTGTATTATGCGAAGTGGTGAATGTGATCACCGTGCACCAAAACCAAAACCATATGCATTGCCTACTACTAGCTGTCCCATTCCCAAACTTTTGTCAACAACCGACCGTATCGTGTGCTGTGTTCGCTTATTCGTGTTGTCGTCGTAGGCAATATTTTTCATTATTTTATTATTCAAATTTTATTGGGGTTATCAATTGTTTTTAATTAATTAAAAGGGGTTATGCCAAAAATTTTTCTTATTATTTAAATCAAGGCACATCAAATATCCCCGGTATCCATTTCCGGATATCGAAAATATCCGGATTTGGCATATCGAAATTATCCGCATTCCGCATATCGAAATTATCCGAATTTTACCTATCGAAAATATCCGGATCTCGCATATCGAAATTATCCGGATTCCGGATATCCTTACATAACCAGGAAGCCGTCTGTATGTGCATCTATAGAACTCCGCCCCCTAACAATTTAAAATTATGATTTTGGTACCCATCGTTCAGATACCCTATGAGGATGATGAGAATCCAATATTATGTCCATACCTAAACTCCTTCACTGATTAAAAAATAAAAGACGGAAAAGAAAGAAAAATATACACTCTGGGTGAAGTGAGATGCATGACACAAAACACAAGACGGGAGAAACCCAAGGGCAGAATTTTTTCTCTTAGGATAACTGCATTTACGACTGGAGAATTTTTTGTCTTATGGGGAACTGCATTTACGACGGGAGAATTTCTTCTCTTAGGGGAACTGCATTTACGACGGGAGAATTTCTTCTCTTAGGGGAACTGCATTTACGACGGGAGAATTTCTTCTCTTAGGGGAACTGCATTTACGACGGGAGAATTTCTTCTCTTAGGGGAACTGCATTTACGACGGGAGAATTTCTTCTCTTTAGGGAACTGCATTTACGACGGGAGAATTTCTTCTCTTAGGGGAACTGCATTTACGACGGGAGAATTTCTTCTCTTAGGGGAACTGCATTTACGACGGGAGAATTTCTTCTCTTAGGGGAACTGCATTTACAACGGGAGAATTTCTTCTCTTAGGGGAACTGCATTTACAACGGGAGAATTTCTTCTCTTAGGGGAACTGCATTTACGACGAGAGAATTTCTTCTCTTAGGGCAACTGCATTTACGACGGGAGAATTTTTTCTCTTAGGGAAACTGTACTAAGGACGGGAGAATTTCTTTCGTTAAAATCATAATTTTAAATTGTCAGGTGGCGGAGTTCTATCGATGCACTTGCGACGGGAGATTTTTTCTGTTTAGGGTAATTGCATTTACTAAGCAACACAAGAACAAGATCCGTAGGACACATCCTTTAAAGGCATAACATAGTTTTGAATTCTAGACCATAAGGCATTTAATTTATTCAGCAAACAGACACACACACAGTGTTTGATTATAGCGTGGATATTGTGACGGCCCCGTCCGTAGGACGGGTAATTTTCTAGTTAGAAGATAAGTTTCAGTATTATTACTTTATATTAGAAAAAACGCCTGTGACAAGGGAAAAATCAGACCCAAGCTCCGTCGGTTAAAAGTTCCCCGGTCTCCTCATCAAAAATAATTTCCTCCAGCTCCAAAGACTTGATCCAAAAATAAATCCTCCTTGGACTGAGTAAGGCCAATTAAAATTAATTTCCCTTTATTTTAGTTGTAATCTGGAGAAAAGTACATTTTAAAAGTTAGTATATTACTTTGGCCAATATCCACCAATGGATTTAAACTGCGACCCACATCTTCCAATATATCCACTCGAACCATCTAAAGAGGACAATGTGCATAAAAGGCAAATCAAATAAATTGAGGAATAAGAATTCAAATAAAGCCCTGTTTAATTTGAAAAAACTAAATACTGCATTCACAGAATGTATTTCCATATCTGAATTAATTCCTCAGGGGGTTCAATATAAAATACCGTAAAGTTCTCTAAAACAATAATTTTCCTGTCGAAATAATTCCCCTCTATATTTATTTATAATACATAATTATAACTATTATATCTCATTAGGGAATTAATTCTTTATGTTTTTCAAATAGTATTGTATTTTTGTACCTTATATTCACCAGTAAGAATATCGACCTCCACTTCGTTGATTACTACTTGGTACGTTAAGTACCCTTTCACACTTTTGTCACTTGGACCTCCGAACCAGGGCCGGCTCTACCACTAGGCGGACTAGGCGACCGCCTAGGGCCCCGCGCCTGTGGGGGCCCCGCGCTTGACCGGTTAGCGAAAAAATATTAAGCTGACCACAGCAAATAAAACACAATATTGTACTTTAAGAAAAACATTAATCTATCGATAATTTTGGGAATTTTGAGACATAGAAAAGTAAAGATATTTTCACTTCTGCAGAAAAACAATAAAAAATTCACTGAGCGTGAATAAATGTTTCATTCCATAATAGTCTACCAATTGGAAAAATGCGCTGCCCGTGAATAAACTTTTCATTTCACAATAGTCAATCAATTGTTAAAAAATTTGGCGCTGCGTGCGAATAGACATCTCATTTTATAATTGTCTCAAATGTTAACAATTTTGCTCTGCGCGTGAGATGTTTCATTTCGTAATCTGCCATTAACTGGTAAAAAATTTTCGCGCTCCGCGCGAATAATTGTCTATATTGCTGAATGCAAACTCAAATGCCATCAAAACACAAACCAAAATTGTGTAATTGGTCAGCTTTTTCATGCTGTCATGCAAACACTTGCCCATTTTTACGTCTCTCTGTGGGTCGAGAAATAATGTCGGCCCAAAAATAAGGCTCCGCAAATTACTAGAATTCTCACCTAGGGCCCCGCGGGTACCCAGGGACGAAATTTTCAAAAGGAGGCGCAAGGGGGATTAGCGCAACTTGGGGTAGTTGCGCCTATTTTTGCGCGTGATGATATTTTCAAAAGATGCACCTACATTTAGTTGCAGCGTTCGTGGCAAGTACTTAATCTCAGCAGTATTTTCGTACATTTTTGAACGGTGCAAGTGTTAAAGTTAGGTTGCAACTTTACCCGACCAAGTGAACGGCCGCAAGTATGGGGAGCAGTGGAGGTAATGAAGCAACGAGGTAAATCCTCACGTAAGAGAATAGCAAATTTGGTGCTAAAATGGTACGAAAATACCGTTTGGTGCAAATGAAGTTGCAAATACCATAACTACTACTACCGCTGCTTTGCTACTAGGTAGTTATATGAAGTAACTGCCATAATTTTGCTAAGACGCTGCCACTTGTTTTGAAAATATCATTTTTTGATTGAGTGCAAGAGTGGGGCAAATGGGAGGAGCAAGTCTTGCACCGAGGGTAAAGTTGCCACTTTTTTGAAAATTTCGTCCCAGAGCCGCCTCTCCGAACCTTCAATATTCTCATTAGAATTATAAAACTAATGAATGCCAGATATAATTTATAGCTTTAAATTAATTCAGTATGTTTTATATGAATTTGTAATTAAAATACTTCCTATATTTACTTGACCATGATATTAAATGTCAAAAGTGTCACCACAAATGTCAAATGTAAAAAAGTATCAAAAATAATAGCTAAACAATTTAAAGGTGCTAATTAGATAGAAAGTTAATTTCTTACATGTATGATGCAGATAAATCCACTTTGGTATGGAAGGCAACTTCGGCAAGTTGCTGTAAAGAAGGCAGAAGGATTCGGTATTTGCAGTTGCTGCCGAAGAGGGGCCAATCTCTCCAGCAATATCTTGCATGCTTGCATTGCAGCCTACAATATTTTAATGCAGAAATATTTCTAATATAACATAATGGAGAAAAACATCGCCAAGCCGTAACATGAAGCGAGCCAGAGGGTTAAAGGAAAAGGAAATTAATTACCTCTTTACAGAAACTGGGCCTAAATTAAATGGTTGTCATATAAATAATGAATGCTTCCAATATCATCAAAAAAGTTGGCTTACCGCTTCATAAAGTGAGAAACACCCAAAAAGTTAGCTTACCGCTTCATAAACTTGGAAACACACGAAAAGTTAGCTTACCGCTTCATAAGGTGGGAAACAACCAAAAAGTTAGCTTACCGCTTCATAAAGTGGTAAACACCCAAAAATTTAGCTTACCGCTTCATAAAGTGGGAAACACCCAAAAAGTTAGCTTACCGCTTCATAAAGTGGGAAACACCCAAAAGTTAGCTTACCGCTTCATAAAGTGGGAAACACCCAAAAAGTTAGCTTACCGCTTCATAAAGTGGGAAACACCCAAAAAGTTAGCTTACCGCTTCATAAAGTGGGAAACACCCAAAAAGTTAGCTTACCGCTTCATAAAGTGGGAAACACCCAAAAAGTTAGCTTACCGCTTAATAAAGTGGGAAACACCCAAAAAGTTAGCTTACCGCTTCATAAAGTGGGAAACACCCAAAAAGTTAGCTTACCGCTTCATAAAGTGGGAAACACCCAAAAAGTTAGCTTATCGCTTCATATGATAAAATGCATCCAAAATTGCGAATATACCGCTTCCCAAAAGTGGACACACCCAAAAACTGTATTTTACACCTAAAAATCCTATTTGACTGTCTTATTCAATAAAAAGTGGAAGCGGTGTAAAATATTTTACTACCCAAAACCCCATTTTCATATCTTATTGCTTATAAAATGAGCGCGCGTTATCTCCGAAAGGGGTGGGGTTACCACTCCCATTTTAAATAGGGTTCCTAACTAGGTCGAGATGAGTCCAAATCCGAGGTTTTATCCAAATCGGTCAATGTCTTCAAGAGTTATGGTGTCTTCATACGTACGTACATACGTACATACGGACAGACAACACGGTTCCATAAGTGAGCCTCTGGCTCGCTAAAACGACACTACGCATATTTTCTGAAACTAAAGTGACCTTACATAAGCATTTAGTTCACTTGAAATGGACAGAGCCGATTGGCCAGAATTATTTCCTGTTAAATTGTTATTCGGTTTAATTCTCACTTTACTCAAAGGAACATCTAAATAAGTAGCCACTGTTTGAGCCACCTGACAAAGATATACAAAAAATAGATTTCATTAAAGTTTTGAACTCTTGAGGTGATTTTCCAATTTTCCACTGGGAGAAATGAGAATTAAATTATTTCATCTATATTTCCCATAATTTCCCAGACACTTCTTTAGCAAAAGGTGTGGAATTGAAGACATTAGTTTTGTATTGCAAAACATTGTATTTTTACTTTGATATTAACTCCAGTTCCAAACTCTATTCCCGAATGGCTTACAGCGACAGTTCCATCAGAGTGATAAATGGTAACATACGCAACGTATGTATTTGCGTAGTAGTTGACGATATTTGCGGAGGTGCTAACTCCGATTCCACGTTTTTTCCAACGGTTATCCTTGAAGAAATGCAAAGAAAATATTCACTGATCCAAAATTTATCCTATTAAATTACTATATTTTTAGTCCAGAAATTTTACCTTATTAAATTGCTCAACAGCCCTTTTTCGTTCCTCATATTCTCCAGTACCTTGCAACTGCGCAACCATTCTGGGAATTAAATTCTCTCCATCGAAGAATTCTCCGGGTATGAGGGGAGGGTCGCCAAACCTGGCATAATTTGCGGCCCTCACATTGAAAGGGTCCATTTTTAGCACAAATGCGATGTGTTCCATGATATATTCAATCAATGCAATTCCATTCAGACAACCTGAAGCAAATAACAAGTAAAAACTCCGGCCAAGCAGTATCATTAGCCCGACCTTCGGTCGGACTAATGAGACTGCTTGACCTCCGTTAACGGCAGTGTTCTAATTCGTGCGCACGAAATTGTATTCGTGCATGTGCAGTGCATGAAATGCATGAAATGCACGAATTGCACAAAATGCATGAAATGCACGAATTGCACAAAATGCATGAAATGCATGAAAATGGGAAAATACCAGATTTTAGTGTTCCACTATTGTAGAAAACCCTGAAAATGCAATTTCAACTGATGTAAAACAAAAGGTTCACACTATACATAACATTATTTTCACTATCTTCCAGTCAATTTAAAGTGATAACTATGCTTTCTGCAATAATCTCATGTGGAATGCGAAAAAACCTTGCATCCTCTAAAAGTAATCAACCAAAGAGTGTCCTGAAATAGTTTCCTGTCATAAAAGTAGAGTTAACAAATATAACTAACTGTTTTCAACTGCTTTTGATCATTTGATATACACATTCTTTCATTAATTGGCAAATACAACTTGCATTTGTCATTTAGTACTGTCAATATCTAAAGTAATGTACTTTTTAAGTACTAGATAAAAAATTATGATAAAATAAACTCCAAATGTGGTCGTTTGTATAGGTCATGCATAGATATTGAAACATAATTTACATGAATAACATGTATCTGAATGGGAGTATAAATTCTGCCTTTAATTTCGTGCATTTCATGCATTTTGTGCACTGTGCACTACCCATTTTATGCGTGCACTGTGCATTTCGTGCAGTGCATTACGTGCATGTGTGCAGTGCATGCCAGTACACTGGTTAACGGCCCGTTCTCGGACTGGGTAGCCGTTGGCGACTACGAGCAGCAATCGCATTAGCACGACCTGCAGTCGTACCAATGTGATTGACCGCCCTCCGTTAGGTCACCCGTTGGCCGACTTTGCAGAGAAATATTGAAATTTTGAGAAACAAATATTGCAATTTTGAAAAGCAAATATTGAAATTTTGAGAAGCAAATTTCCAAATTTTGAGAGGCAAATTTCCAAATTTTGAGAAGCAAATTTCCAAATTTTGAGAGGCAAATTTCCAAATTTTGAGAAGCAAATTTCCAAATTTTGAGAAGCAAATTTCCAAATTTTGAGAAGCAAATTTCCAAATTTTGAGAAGCAAATTTCCAAATTTTGAGAAGCAAATTTCCAAATTTTGAGAAGCAAATTTCCAAATTTTGAGAAGCAAATTTCCAAATTTTGAGAAGCAAATTTCCAAATTTTGAGAAGCAAATTTAAATTTTGAGAAGCAAATTTCCAAATTTTGAGAAGCAAATTTCCAAATTTTGAGAAGCAAATTTCCAAATTTTGAGAAGCAAATTTCCAAATTTTGAGAAGCAAATTTCCAAATTTTGAGAAGCAAATTTCCAAATTTTGAGAAGCAAATTTCCAAATTTTGAGAAGCAAATTTCCAAATTTTGAGAAGCAAATTTCCAAATTTTGAGAAGCAAATTTCCAAATTTTGAAAAGCAAATTTCCAAATTTTGAGAAGCAAATTTCCAAATTTTGAGAAGCAAATTTCCAAATTTTGAGAAGCAAATTTCCAAATTTTGAGAAGCAAATTTCCAAATTTTGAGAAGCAAATTTCCAAATTTTGAGAAGCAAATTTCCAAATTTTGAGAAGCAAATTTCCAAATTTTGAGAAGCAAATTTCCAAATTTTGAGAAGCAAATTTCCAAATTTTGAGAAGCAAATTTCCAAATTTTGAGAAGCAAATTTCCAAATTTTGAGAAGCAAATTTCCAAATTTTGAGAAGCAAATTTCCAAATTTTGAGAAGCAAATTTCCAAATTTTGAGAAGCAAATTTCCAAATTTTGAGAAGCAAATTTCCAAATTTTGAGAAGCAAATTTCCAAATTTTGAGAAGCAAATTTCCAAATTTTGAAAAGCAAATTTCCAAATTTTGAGAAGCAAATTTCCAAATTTTGAGAAGCAAATTTCCAAATTTTGAAAAGCAAATTTCCAAATTTTGATAAGCAAATTTCCAAATTTTGAGAAGCAAATTTCCAAATTTTGAGAAGCAAATTTCCAAATTTTGAGAAGCAAATTTCCAAATTTTGAGAAGCAAATTTCCAAATTTTGAAAAGCAAATTTCCAAATTTTGAGAAGCAAATTTCCAAATTTTGAGAACCAAATTTTGAGAACCAAATTTCCAAATTTTGAGAACCAAATTTCCAAATTTTGAGAACCAAATTTCCAAATTTTGAGAACCAAATTTCTAAATTTTGAGAACCAAATTTCCAAATTTTGAGAAGACAATTTCCAAATATAAAGAAGCAAATCTCCAAATTTTGAGAATCAAATTTCCAAATATAAAGAAGCAAATTTCTAAATTTTGAGAAGAAAATTTCTAAATTTTAAGAAGCAAATTTCCAAGTTTTGAGAAGCAAATTTTGATATTGTATGAAGCAAATTTTCAAATTTTGGAAAGCGGATTAAAATTTTGAATGGTATCCCGCTAACAAAGCAATGGAAGCTATTTTTAGGTTGAAATGTTCTCCTTTTTTCAAAGCAAATATTTGCATAATTTATTGATTTCTATTCCTTCTAAAACAGAAACGATATAAAAATCACGGAAAGGTTGGACCATATGGAAATTTATTTATGGGTGTGTTAAATTCCTTTATTATTAAAAGCGGTGAAATTAAAATTTTGACTAAAAGTTGAATTGACTATCTTCTCGGCCTTATGACAAATAACTAATTTTGAGAAAACCTTTCGTAAGATTTTTCTGGCCAACGAACTTAACCTGTGATTTGGGCCAATTCGTTCAAATCCGGAGTAAAAATTTTTTTCATTAAAATTTATGAAAGTTAGAGTGCGTACACACACACATAGACAGACAGACAAACCCGTTCTATAAGCCCTTGGTCGGGCTAAAAATGAAAATGAAAAAAGGAAGCAATAAACATCGAAAATTTGAAAGGAAACAATGAATGCCGCAAAAGTTTGAAAAGGAACAATTAATACCTTCAAATTTTGAAAAGAACAATAAATACCGGAAATTTTTGAAAAAAGAAAACAATGAATGCCAGAATTTTTTTAAAAAGAATTAATGAATACCGAAAAATTAAAAAGAAAACAATGAACACCGAGAAAATTAAAAAAAGGAAAACAAGGACCACCCGGAAATTTTAAAAATTTAGAACAAATAAACAAAAATTTTCAAAAACAGTTAATTATGGGTTGAATACCCATGTATATGTATTTGCGGGAGTATCGGTGAGAAGATAGCCAGCTTTTGCAGTCCAGTTGCTGGCTGCGTAGACATTTTGGAAATAAGGTAGTTTAAGGGCTGCGTACGCTTCGTTTTTTGTCCACCCAGGTCCACAAAACAGAATGGCCTTGAGAGCAACAATTTTCCCCGTTTCGGCAAAGTTTACCTTTGTTTTAAAATCTTATATAAAATATCTTCTTTTCAGTACAATTTAATATCAATATAAAATTTTAAGTATACGTTGTAGGTGCAGTAGTAGGGATCTCGCTTCCCAATCATTTTCATATTTGTTTCCATGTCGAGAATCATTCTAACCGGTTTATTAGTGGCGTAGGCGGCTACTGCACAAGCAGTTGCGGTGTGAGTGGCACGGGTAATTTTCGAACCAAAAGCCCCACCGAGTCTTCTAACTGTTACATTTACGTTAACAACCACATCAAAACTGGTAAATACGACTAGTGGTGTAGTGGTACATTTGGGAAAATAGGGAAGTGGGAAATATGGGAAGCATTGCTAAACGGAGGACAAAATACCAATTTTCACTGTTCCATTTCCAATTCTTCCCGTTTCCCATTATTTTTCAGCAAGAATACGGTTAAATTGGATGGGAAATATTATAATGTACCAGTAAGCTTGGAAATACATAACAATTAAGAACTAACTAATTTGCATCAACCCCCAAAGCGATGGCAATCATGGATTGGACATGATCCATCCATTGTGTGGCACAAAATACATCCATGGAATCCTCCTTGGGAATGCAGAGGCAGCATTGACCTTCTAAACTGTACCCTTCTAGACCCTCCTCCTCCATCTTTTTGTATGCCTCTCTCATTGTCACAATTGGCTTTTCAACGTTTTTGTAAGTTATTTTCACTTTTCTTGCCGCCTCGTAGGCTACTTCTCTTGAAGTGGCCAAAATTACACCTACGGGCTGACCTGCGGCGTGCACTTTATCAAACACGAAAATCTGCACACAACCAAGGCGAATAAACGTATTACCAGGTGTATCGACTAGAGATTTCCACATGGGGGATTTTGAACTTCTATACGGGACGTTTTTGGAAAAGCCTGTAACTTGGCATTAGTCGGGATGCTAAGCACTACTGTATTTCAGAGATAATTTCAGAAACCAAGACAACCAGCTTGGTATGGGTAAGTGTCTCGACCAATTGGACTAATGCCAAGTTACAGACTTTTCCAAAAACGTCCCGTATAGAAGTTCAAAATCCCCCATGTGGAATTCCCTACCCGATGCTCCTGGTAAAGCGCAAGAGAACACCCAGGCAACGGTTTATTCTCCTTGCACACAACATTCTAATGCGTAGTGTACTTCCAAACAATTTCCAACATTTTTCAAGAAACAACTATTCCAATTACAGCAAATGGAATAAAATTTTAAAAATAAGTTTAAAAACTCACGGGTTCAACATCAGCTATAGGAATTCCAGCTCCAAACGTCATGTAATTGTTTTCTCCAGGAATATCATTTGCGTCAATGAATCTTACAACACCAGCCATTTCCTGCAATCCATTCAATCATAGTAACATTTTCACACTACTCAAAAACCAATAAACAATAAATAAATTTACCAACCAATGCTTCGGAAGAATCGACAGAATCCAATTCACATTTCGCAATTGTTGTCAAAACAAAAGCTCCAAATAATTCACAATCAATAGCTGGAATATCGTCAGTGAATTCAGCTTCGCCTATTCCGATATGTAACAGTACAGAAATACAAATTCGGAAATTTTCCTTTTTAGTACATGAGTATTTATTATTAACTACCCAGAAACCCGTCCTACGGACGGCATATTTTATTGTAACTGTAACTATATCCGGCAATAATAATAATTTTGTTTTACTTCTTAAGAATTGTAAATTTAACCTGCACTTAGTATATCAGCATCCAACCGTTGAGCATCCTCATATAAGGGTCCTGAAGCCTTTGTAATGCCTACGCCGTAATCTTCTGTTCCTGTAGTTGGTCCTTGGCGAGACTGATCGGCATTTCCAGATTTTATTCTGCTATCTGTTATTGCTTCGAAAATAATTCCTAATATTGTCTGAACAATACGCAGAAAATTGCAATTAAAGAATTCTTACCCCGAAGTCTTATTTATGATAAAAATTATCATTTATGAATATAATGGTACATATTATGTTCTAAGAATGAATTATAGGTTCTGCGGCTGTTTACCTTGTACAATAGAGATTTTGTTAAGGATTTTCTGTAATACGGGGAAGGTCGGCCAGGAATTTCTGCGGGATCTATTTCACTATCCAAATGTTTCATTGCTCCTTGAAGTGTCGCTTCATCTGTCAGAGATTTGTTTAAAAGAAACATTTCTGTTCCCCAAGCGTGAACCTACTCACATTTATTTTTATCAAGTGTTTAGTTATTACGTAATGGATACTTTGAACCCTAAATCAGACATCTTACAAAATTTGGACGAATACCCCCAAAAACAATGCGAGGTTTTTCAGTAACTTTGTAGTTGTCCTGTCGATCTACTTTTAAAAGAAATCCCGCATTCAAAATTGCCAGTGAATTTTGATAGCGCCGCGAAATCTGCCAATGAGAATTATAAACTGTAATAATTTACAGTTTTATTTACTCTGTCAAAATTGTGCGATAGAGTTTCCTTACTTTAAAGACTCGGAAATTGTGATTTTCCGTCAACGGTAGAATATTCAAACAAACTAGGAATTTTCCAATCATGTCTATGGTTAAAAATTGTCGTAAAGAATACACTTTCCATGATTTGGTAGATGTAGCTGAAAATAACCACAGAATATGAAAATGAAATAGAAGTCTGGGGATTTGAGTTTTTGAGAATTCTTCCCTTTGAGAATTATTTTAGTTAAAGTTGCATATTTTTCAGGAGATTTTATAACTTCAATGAAAAATGTGTTTCACCTATCGTGACCGTAGCTCCCGCTGCTTCCATGAATACAAAAAGATCCGAAATGTATTTTTTGTGCCTGTTCCTCAACATTAATTCTCCTCCCAGAGTTGCAGTCTGCAATGACAGAATTTTACAAATTCAACCAATTGGTGCACTTATACAGAATTGTAAAAGCCAAAGATAGATTATAGAATATAGATTTATATTCTTATCTCACATTCCGAACTGGAATATTTTTGTCCCTTTCTAAAAGTTTGCTTATTTGTAAAGTGTATTCGTAACCCTTGTTTTTGGACATTTCTTTAAGTAATGAGATTGTCTTTGATAGAGTGACAGAACTACCAATGAAAACTCCCATCCCATTTTTGGGTTCTACGAAATATTCCAATAATTCTTGAACTCCAGTGATATCCAAATAGCTTTTCACAGGTGGGTCTCTGAAAGCGCCTAAGGATTGTAAAGTTATAGAGAACATCAAAATTATACTCATAATAAACCCAGGAGCCGAATTCTCATAATATTTTCGAAGATTTAAATTCTTAGCACTTCCGCTAAAGGGTTTCGAGAATTCCATGCCATGATACAGCCGGAAATTAAAAAATTAAAGACATTTAGCGGTCGATTACACAAAATGACGATTTTAGCATTTATATTTACCTTGCTTTCCATGGATTCCCACTACAACCTTAAACGGTTGATCTTCACTCATTAAGGAACTACAAACACAAAAGGCAGTGTTCAAACTGTCTACTTTGATATATTTTCGGCCATCTGGAAGATCAAGCTCTATCGATGAAGAAGATGTCCCACAGTGAGTTTTCAAGTTAGGTACGTCGTGGCTACGCTGGCAGCTTCCACAATCCTTTTCATTTCGATAAAGAAAATATTTTGCAACATTAATACGTAAAATTGCGGAACAATCTATGTTTTACAACAGAAAAGATCACTTCAACGAAAACTTTTGAGGATATTAATTTTTTGAGGATATTTAGTAAGATACATGCAAAATTGTTTTATTCGAGTTCCTCAAAAATATTGGTATACACTTTTAAAATTTGGAATTTACTGAATGAATGACTAAGTGGTCTAACATCTTTCTGAGGAAGAGGTGCGATATTCTGACGCAAAATACATTCTGCTAATACATGTTCTAATTGCGGTTGTCTGTAGCTAAAATTACAACGCATAATTTTAGCTACATAAGGAAAATGAGAATAATTAACAACCTTTTCACGAAGTTGCTGAGACATGTCGCTAACAGATTTGAAAGCATCGATTATTGGTCGATAGCCGGTACAACGGCAAAGATTTCCATCCAAGCAATCCTCAATACTCACTTCAGATTTCGACACTTCCCGACTAAACACATTGCAATAATACTTTGGTAACAATTTCAAAGTAAAATTAGATTCGCCACATTGAAAACTTCTTAACTATTGCCAATTCCTGATGTCATTATTATTATTTATTAGGGTATTCCGTTATCATGTGAAACAAGTATAATTAAGTATTTCCAGTTTGCAAATAAAGTACTTTCATGCACTTTTTGTTATTCTGAAATTTAAAAATGTTTTTCATTTAAAATTGGTATAATTAAGTTAAGATACGCACCTGAACATACTCATAACCATACCAGGACTGCAAAACCCACATTGAATTGCATTGTGGTCAACTAAACTTTTCTGAATAGGATGGTATCCTCGTTTCTTATCCCCTAAATGCTCTATGGTACTAATTTCCCATCCATCGCAAGTAAATAATGGAACTATGCACTAGAAAACAAAAATTAAGTTAGAAAAGGGAAATATTTTTCAGGAAAAGTTATGAGGACAAAATAGAAACTTACAGAAGCGACAGCTTTTGCAAAACGTTCCTCTGTTTTCGGGTCATTTCCGTAAACTGTGACGATACAAAGTCCACAACCTCCCTCTCGGCACATTATCTTTGTGCCTTTCAGTCTGGCTTCTTCACGAATGAAATCCACCAATGTGGACTCATAATCGAATTCATCCTTCTCCGACACTTGTCCACAAATTTAATGAAAATTACAAATGTTCCCTTCCACTCTCGTTTAATAATCAAAGAGAATTATCCCAAAACTAGGAATTATAATTTACTCGAAAAATTTCGAACAGTATAAAGTTTTACTACACAATTTTGGTTTCTTGATTTTATTTTAAGTGTACCTGTATATTCCTGTCCATTGATGAAAAATTGAATTTGATGCTTGGCTCCTCTAATTTACAAATATTAAAGCATTTTAAGTCTGAAGAAATAACTTATCTTGCACGGAACAACTTGTAAACAATAATATATTTTTAACTCACGTGGTTATTTCTGGCTCTCCCATTTTTTTTTCTAATAAAATTAGTTGGTATTTTCTTACATCAGTATTTGGATTAATTTTTGCGATTAATTTGATGACAAATAAAAACGAATACTGAAAACGTAACGTATCTTACAAATCTGTTGCACTTGATGCAGAATTAGAATGACACTAGGTATTTCAGTTGCCAACAGTTTTGGAACCATTTTGTAGACAACCACATTAATAGACCGTTTCAAAATCAAGTACAACTTCCTATATTCAGTTTCAATACATAGCAAAGCTTCCCTACCTAAATTACTCCTGTTGCAATTCCCAATGGGAAAAATAAAGTATGACGCAAAGCAGGAAGCACTTTAATTTTAGTAAGACATTTTTGTAATCCAACTTTAAAGGAATTTTTGCCGGATTAACGGTTTATATTCAATATCTACGGTTGTAACCTTTTATTTGTTCCCCAATATTCAAAATTTTCTTTAAAAAAGTTTCAATGGGAAAATAGCTGCAATTTTGGTACTTTAATTGGATTTTCTAATGAAATTCGGTTTGCTATGCAAAAATTGAAGTTTTAATTTACTTCCCATTCTTTCTTTAGTAATTTTTCCCAGTGAAAAATATACTTAATAAATGGCATTTCCAGTGCGAAACCCTACAGTAGATTGCTTTACAAGTGCTACATCAGTCTTAATAAGGCTTTATTAAGTCTGATAATTAATACAGTCTTTTAATACTTTTCCTTTGTGGGACACAATTTAACACTGTCAATAGACGTTTAATAACTTTTGTGGTATGGCAATTCCGGTGTTGTTAGTTATTAGTTAATATGTTTTTCTAATGATGTGTAGAAATGACTGCCAATGCAATTCAGTAGCTACACGGCTAAAATAATACTGCAATTTTATTGCTACCATAAGTGGAAAGTTAGACATTTCAAAGTAGACAGATTTCTTCACTGACAATAAATACAATTTTACAAAAGAAACTTATTTTTAGAGTATTGAACAACTTTACATAATAAATCCTTTAGAAAGATAATAATATAATAATCTAAATGAGGAAAAATTCTTGCATTAAAATGGAAATTGTTTATTAATTGCTAATAATAATTTCTTTCGTAAATTGATTAATTATTTCGTTACAATTTTAGAATGGTATGGTGGTGTTATATATAGTACGTTTAATTGTATTTGTTGTAAATTTCTTTGAAGATATTAACCCAAGGAGAGTAAGGGCGGTAAAAGACAGGAGTATAGCCCAAGGCGCTTGAAACTGTAATGTTTAATGGTCCCCTGTAAACTGTAAACTCAAGATACGTCGTTGTAGCAACGGTTTTCAGCCCGTATAGAGGTAGGCTGGTAGTGAAAATAAAAAACTCAAATT